>CM076572.1:624442539-624620985 GCA_034641835.2 Pinus albicaulis | reverse complement strand
CTCCAAAACCCAACATAGTCTCTCTCTCTCCTCCACGTGGTGTTGGATCCCCCCCTTGACTCCCACTTAAGTCACAACGTTGTGCTACTAGGTGGATGTCTTATTTCATTTAAGTGAGTTTAGACCCTCTTTACTCACTTTTTATTTATTTACAAACTATAGGTGGAAAATTAAACAAAATAGAATATTCCAATTTGATGTCGCAAATTAGGAATATTACAATGCCTCATTCAGTGTTAGTGATATTTTGGAATAGTTCGTAAGAACAAGACCAGCTGTAACAATTGATGTAAATGAGCATAAAACGTAAAGTTCATAAAACTATTTAAATTGAGAATGAAACAAGGCTAAATTTACTTATCTAAACCATATACACAGAGCTTCTCGGGCAGTAGGGGCCCTCTACCATCGGATTGGCATGCAAATCTACTCAAGATTGCCTCAGATCATGCAATAAAGTCGAACTTCTTTCATTAAAGGGAAGATACTTCAAAAACAAAGTATTACGGTCTTCTGATATCTAGCAACAAAACAAAATCTATCTAACTGTCTCTCGGTCTCCCGAGTCATTCTTATAAGAAAATTACATAACTGCCCTTGAGAGGAAATAGGGATAAGTGTTTTTCCTAATTCAAATCAAATTAAAACTCTTGTGAAGGCCTCGTATTTTACTGCAGACATCTGTAGAGTCCGTGTCCCGGTAGAAGTCTACCTCTTGGTTTTGATCTCTTCCATATGCATAACCGCTTGGAGATTTTTTCTCAGACTTCGTGAGGAGCAAGGAATGATGTGGATGAGGTTTGGAATTCACCCATATGCGTTTTTCCTTGAAGTGACACCGAGAACCTGTGTAAACATGAAGATAGCTGCGGAATAGGCGACTAGCTACAGAATGACTGCATTCTGTAGCTGAGTCTAGTCAAAAATTACTACAACAACAAAACCACGAAAATATAGCAAGTCAGTCATTGTATACTTTCCTAAAGTAACTTTAATCAATCCTATTGATCATTTAGGCCTGTAATTGATAAGGGACAAAGGAAATGAAGCGAAATGTGGTGAAAGAAAAGGACATCTTTGGGGCTCAACACCTAGTACAACTAGATATCGTTGACGAAAGATGACGACAGACACTGGAACACAACGAGGCCTATAAGAAAAGGGTAAAAGCATCATTCGACTGCCACATCAACCCTCACTCATTTACCGAGGGAGAACTAGTCCTCCACTATGATGTCGCAAAAGAAGCCCTAGGGCGAGGAAAGTTTAAAACTTTGTGGAAAGGACCCTACATCATGAAAAATTGCCTCCAACAGAGGGCATACATCTTGATGAAACCGAATGGGTCATGCCTCAGCAACCCCGTCAACGGCCTTTACCTCAAGAAGTTTTACCCATGAGGGCCAAGCTAGCCCTACCCTAGAGTGAACGTAAACAAACCCAATCACTTTAAATTTTTGACAAAAAGACTTATTACAAAGCACGCTCAAAGTGCTGCCATGGATTACCAACCGAACCTTACTTCGAATTTGTTGATGGAGCATCAAGATGGTCTCAAAGTTTAGTAGCAGCTGCCTGGGTCATCTATCACCCTGACCGATTTCCAGTCTGCACAAACGATGTGTGCATTGGTTCAGCAACAAAAAATCAGGTAGAGTATGATGTCGTCATTGGACTTATGTGTGATGCACCCCATCAGGGCATACGCCATATGCATGTCTACCTCGATTCCCAGTTAGTAGTGTCACAGTTAAACCTAACATTTGAGACAAGAGATTCACATCTATTTAGAAAATATTTGGGTGCAAAAAGATTAATGAGACAATTTGACTACATCACATTTACACATGTACCAAGGAGTCAAAACCAAATAGCTGATCGCATAGCTAACAATATTCTAAAATAGAATGCATCTCAGATAAAACATCATACATAAAAAACCCAAAACATAGATATCCATCAGTATAGCAACATCTATAAACAGAAACAGGGGGCACAACATGTAGAGCCGCAAAAAATATCTCTCATATAGATATATATATATATATATCATGGTGTATATGTCTGAGTACAAAAAATAGTTTCGCTGACCAATTGGCTAGCCCAAAGATACACAAAAATTCGTCAAAAATGGGGGAAGCATCCTCATAATGGGTGCTTTCCCTGTGTACAAGTAAACTCTAGGGCGGTGCTCCCCCAGACAGGGCACCTGGACCCACAACCGCTCCCGGTACCACCACTAGAGCCGCCGTCACAACTGAGACTGCCACCCAACGTAAAATAGGCCGATAGTCTCTCTCCTGGGCCATCACCCTCTCCAGCCATACCTCCTCGAGACCATCCAAAAATCCTCGATAAGGCATCCCCTGGGTCAAGCTATCCACTTGACCCCAAGCATCCTAAAGACCTGTCACCCATATAGCGAGCTCAGCAATGCGAGCCTCTGCTGCATCAGCACGTGATGCCTCTGAATCGGCACAAGCTCGCTTGGTCGTCGCCTCAGCAGCAGCCGAGCTGCTGCCCTCTCCTCAAGGGCCAGCACCACCACCAGTTCCACCACCTTGAAGATGTTCAGCATCTCCCCCCAGCCCCCCACGATCGCCGCAAGGTCTCTGAAAAGGAGCGTGGCCAGCCAATCCATCCATGGGGTGACCTACCTCGCTAACATCTGCAAGAGAAACCAAAACTATGTCAGTGTCACCATCAAAACACATAGGCACATATATACTCAAATAAATGCAGAAAACATAAAAACATACATGTTGGCCCCCAACCATATCTAGGAGGGAGACCCATCTCTGGATCCCCCCGGAATTCCATCCCTGCATATGGGAATGGCAGAAACATCTGGGGGTTGACCTCAAACCAGGCCTCTGTCATGGCGTTCCAGTAACACCCCACCATACCCCCACCCCCTCACGGCATCACCTCCTCATGCGAGGCTCCTATGGCCCCCCAAGAGGCACCGCCACCACTGGTCTCAACATCACTACCCTCTCGTACAAAAACTACATAGAATATTGGCATACAGCTTAGATCCACTACGGACCTTGTTAAAAACGGGAAAAATCAAAGAAGTTCCCGGACCTCAGCCGGTGAAAGATTCCAACCTACGGGTCTGATGCCCGATGTGGAGCAGATGACCCTGCGAGTCAAACAATAGAAACCAGAGCACACCGCTCAACCAAGTCTATCACCAAATAAATTCTGATGCACCCCTCCATAAGGGGCACCCCGCCACAGTGATGTGCCTGAAACCTGTCCAAATCCACCCTCCCAGAAGGAAGTGGATACCACAATACCTCACCATGAGGTAGTAGCCCGGTCACAAAGTATACATCTGTCTCAGGATAGATAGCAAGGTTTGTCCCACGCAACACAAACATGTTGCGCCTCATGTGCCAATGTTGGATCAAGTAACGTAGCAATCAGTCCTGAGACCGGAGAAGTTCGTTCTCCACGAACTTCAAGAGCCCCCACTGCACCAACTTTCGACGTGTTGGACCATCAACAGCTAATGCAGTATAGAGCTCTGGAAAATCCTGCTCCCTCCACAACAACTTGTCAACCAAATAGGAACCCATCAACAACAAGAAAAACATCAAAAATAGGCAAAAAGTTCAAAAAAATTTGCCTCGGCCTTTTGCACACCTATCCATCAAACATACACACTCAATGCACACCTGTATCTCTCATAGGTGTGCACAAGTCATGTCAAAAAAGGGAAAAAAGCGCTTAAAGTGCGTGAAACCCCAGAAAATGCGCACAGAGCACGTGCTCTTACCTTGATCGCCTACACAATCTAGGGAAAAAATTTACTCAAAATCCGTACAAACCAATTTTGTACGGATCCTGGCACACCCAAACTGAAAAAATTAAAATGCAGGACGTCATGGAGATTACCTGGGCATGATATCGCTAATCCCTAGTGCTCAGGCTGATCGCAATGGCAAGAAATACTCCACATAAGCCTCTAATCTCTCAAAAACTCAACAAGTACAAATGAATTGAATTAGGGCCATATTCACTTATATATCGTCGTTTTCAAACAATTTGGAGGACCATAACGAGAGATTAGAAGGTTCTTTCTCTTAACCGAAAGCAGCACCGTGATCAGCACTCCATAACAAATAGAGGCGATGCCACACGTTCGCACTCTCGAAAAAATAATTTTTTCAGCACCGGCAGGTATGCCCTCTCTCATATTCTTTTTTTAAAGCTCATGAATTTCAATAATATTTGATAAAGAATATTCTTTCACTTGAGGTAGTTGTTTTTGCAGGAAAGCTCGCAAGCCATCCACAACTCCATCCACTGAAAGTTCCATAGCAGGTATCATTTTACCCCTAATATGATAGAGTCCCAGAAAACTCTGCATATCCTGACATCATTTCTCCATCAGAAATTAACCATAGGTTCCAAATATCTGATCGTGTTTATCATCGCCTCACCCTGCACATGATAAACATCCTCGTTGGTTGGTATAGCCTCCCCTCCATGGCGCTCGTCACCCACAGTAGACCATATATCACAGCACAAGTGACGCCATGGCCATACCACTTTAGACCGGGAAGCACCTCATGCCCATCCATCCACCATGCATAACGTCAATTTTTACCATATGAGATAAAACCCCTTTCCAGGACGGTCAGGTTGTACAAGCAGATCAAAAGCGCACTACCACGCCTTGCATTTGGCCCATCATACCTCCATCAGCATAATCCCATCTACGATACTTTTTCATTCGCTTCATCAACCTCACACATGAGACCAACCAATGGGGCCCCCACCCTCAGAAAAACACCTTCCTCACGTCATTAGTGAGCGAACACTTTCATGTTTTGGGGCACTCGTCTCTGTGTTTTGTACAAACCAAACCCCCATTGTTTTATTATTTTGGTAAGTGTACAAAGACCGCAAACGGTGCACTACATCCCCTACCCACTCATTCATTTTTTTCTCCCATGGCAGCAATCCCTAAACACCCTTGGTCGAAATATTACACCCTCATGAAAAAGCCACCATGACACTCATAACCAGTTTATACCAACCTTGAAAGTCCTACTGACTCTAGGGATTTCCCCACCATCAGTTTTCATCACCCCTCGCCACTATGCCTATGTTAAACCCATCACATCCAGGATCCTGATCCTTCATATCAACAACCCCTCATTCGTTTGAGGCTTCCTTTTTGTCAACTTCAACACCTATTTTCCAAAAAGGAAGTGATACTTTGGATTGCCCCTCTCCATAAAAGGGGCATCCTCAGGTGGCACCATGGGAGGCATCATTTCCAACAGATGTCATCGATCCTCCTGAAATTTTACTACAACACAAGCTCTCATGTCAAGATGGTATCAAACCTTACAACCATTGCACTTTGATCAAATTTGTCGAAGACACGTGCCTTCATAAGCATCTCTTTCATTAATTCTTACACGGGAAGGTCCCAGCCAGCACTTATGCATACCATGCGCAATTATATGCAATACCAATTTTACGCATATGGGTACCAAGTTCCACCTATTGTAAAAGATAAAAATGCCCCTGAGGGCGTCAGCAGTCGTCGTCATCAACCAACAGATCACTAGCATAATAGTGACACAAGACAGAACATGTATTTTTCATATATATTTTTTAGCTAGTCACAACATTACGAGCATGTGACATGCCCGCCTCGTTGAAAATTTGTATATATTGTATTATATTTGCTTACAGGGGTCCCATAGGACATGGTCGTTCTTCGAACCGGTACAAGGTGTCTCCAATTCCAAGCTTCACGCAAGTCTCTCTCGCTCTACGCATAGTATACAGAAAAGAAACTATAATGTATTTCAACTATAAAGTTCTTCCTAGACCTCACACATGGGGGAAACTATTAACACTAGAAAATCGTACAAGAAAAGACGACATTATTTAATGTCAGGCAGAAGGATTTACAAGGCTGAAATACAATAGAGAATCTGGAAAGTATTTAAAAATCTCTAAGGTATGAGGAAAAATCAAATTTGAGCAAGTCTTAAATGCTTTTGTTCACAAAATCCTTCGATAAGAGCACCTTTGCGCGCCTTTTAACCTGAAAAGCACACAATCCTAGTAGTGGCGGAAGTCACTTTCCGAGACCACAAAAGCACACTCCCGGAAAATGATTTCAAACTTGAAGCCGCCTAAGGACAGCCACCAAAGCCTCCTTAGGAAATCAAGGGATCACACAACGGAATAATTGTTCCACACAATGGAATCATCCCCCTCTCTTGGGTCACCATCCACAATGTACCAAGAGAAGGAAGGAGGATTTTAATTCTCCTACAAAAGGCCACCAAGAGATGAAGAACTTGAGAGCACATTTTTATGCTGGCTAGAATTGCCCTAAGCAATACCAGCAATATGTGATCCGAAGTTGAGATAGAGGGGACTCAATTGTTGGCCATCCAACAACTTCAGTGTGCCATAGTAGAGAGAGGGAGACCTTGCACTGAGGCAAGCTTGGAAGTAAAGACATCCTTGCATCGGGACTTCGAACCCCAAGTTCTAAGGGCCCCGAGGAAAGTGGGTTAAATTTTCATCCTCATTTCCTACCAACACTCAATAAGAGGGGATGTAAGCACCACTTTTTCGATTATTGTAGTTGTTTGACTCTGTTTAGATATTTTGCTTTATTTGTTTTAGTTTAGTTTAATTTTTGTGTTTGAATATGCATGTTATTTCTCTATCTATTATTTTTATGTTTTAAGCTTGTTCCACTAACTTCTTTGACTCCACTTCTTTTCTGCCTGTGACTGCTAACTTAAGAGGTTAAACCACACCCCTTAATTTGGTGTGATTTCGTACATGTGTGCACCAAACACACTAACATAATCGTGATTTCATCAACTCTAATGTTGGATGGAAGACCCACCATATTCCAAATATCGATATGAGGAAGTTTGATGGAAAGGATCCCGTAACATGGATACTACAGATAGAGCAATATTTTAATCTCAATAATGTGAAAAACACATAAAAGGTACGTATTGCAACTTTATATTTAGAACAAAATACATTTGTATGGTATCGATGACTTTGCATCCGTAAAAAAATTATCACTTGTTCAATTTTAATGGAGGAAATGATAGCACATTATGAGGATACAAAAAGCAACACCTTTTTTAGCCAATTGATAAATCTCAAACAAAAGGGTTCAGTGGTGGAGCACATTGAGGACTTCCAAAAATTGAATATAAGGGTAACTGATATTCCATAGAAACAGAGGATTGATGTCTTCATAGGGACTCTAAAGGATAACATCCAAAATGAGGTTCGCGTTTGGGAACCTGATTCATTGGAGAAGGCATTTAGGTTGGCCAGAAAAATTGAATGCAAAATTATGGCAACAAGGAAGCCTACCACTCACATCTATAAAGATGGAAGTGATGCTACTCCTAGACTTCCACAACATACAAGGTTGACACCACAACAATTGGAAGGAATAAAAGCAAAAGGGCTTTGCTACAGTTGTGATAGAAAATACACTAAAGGTCATAAGTTTGATGAGAATAATTTATTTTACATAGATTGTGAAGAGGAGGAAGAAAATTAACATGAAACTTCAAAAGAAAAGGATATACACCAGGAACCAACCCTAGAAGAAGAAGAAATGAGTCTGACCATATCGTGTAATGCATTGGCAGGAATTACCACTCCACAAACTCTCAAGATAGAAGGGCATATCAATAATAAAAGGGTAATAGTGTTGATTGATTCAAGTTGTACTCATAATTTTATTCATTGTAAGGTAGCCAAGGAATTGAATTGTTTCATATACCTAGCACCAGAATTTCAAGTGATGGTTGCAAATGGAGGAACTATAAAATTCTCTAGAAAATGCCATAATATCAAGCTAACCATGGGAGAATATGTATTTAATAGTCCAATGCTTTCCATTCCAATGGGAGGTGTTGATGTTGTACTAGGAGTACAATGGTTACAATCGTTGGGGACGATAGCTTTTAATTTTCAAGAACTTTTCTTGAAAAAATTTTCGAAAGGAAATGAAGTTGAACTATGGGGTATCGCAGGGAAGCTGAGAAAGATAATAAGCTCTAATGTCATGACAAATATTCTTAAGAAATAACAACAAGGCATAATTTCTCAATTATGCTCACTAGAAGTTCCGACATCCAAATCATCTATTTCTCCATATCTCCAAAAAGTGTTGGACAATCATTCCAAGGTGTTTGAAACTCCCAAAGGACTCCCACTTATTTGTGATCACGATCATGCTATTCATTTTATTCGAGGAAGTGTTCCTCCAAACATCAAGCCTTATAGATATCCTTACGTCCAAAAGAGTGAAATTGAACGTATGATTGCAGAAATGTTAGAGGTTGGTATAATTCAACCTAGTCAAAGTTCTTTCTCTGCTCCAGTAGTATTGGTGCACAAGAAGGATGGATCATGGCGCATGTGTCCAAATTATAGGAAGCTCAATAAGCTCACTATTAAAGATGAATTTCCCATTCCTATTATTGATGAATTATTGGATGAACTACATGGAGCAATTTATTTTACCAAGTTGGATCTTTGTTCTGGATATCATCAAATTAGAATGAAGACTAAAGATATTCCGAAAAAAAAACATTTCTAAATCATGAGGGTCATTATGAATTTTTGGTCATGCCTTTTGGCCTTACCAATGCACCTTCTATATTTCAAGGGTTGATGAATTCCATTTTCAAACCCTTCCTTAGAAAATTTGTGCTAGTATTTTTTGATGATATACTAATCTACAACAAGTCTTGGAAGGATCAAGTTCAACATGTTGATAGGGTGCTCAAACTATTGGAGGAGAAACAATTATATAAAAAAACATCCAAATGTTTCTTTGGAGTACAAGAGGTGGAATATATCAGTAATATTGTATCTCACGAGGGCGTTACAGTAGACCCTAAAAAAATTAAATCCATTAAGGAATGGAAAGTCCCCACAACCATAAAGTAGTTGCGAGGATTTCTCGGGTTAACAGGGTATTATCGCAATTTTGTTAAGAATCATGGGAGAATAGCAACACCTATAACAACATTATTGAATAAAGATGCATTTTCATGGACTCCTGAAGCAACTAAGGCCTTTGAACATATTAAAGAGGCAATGTGCCTAGCGCCGGTCTTTTCTACGCCAAAATTCACAAAAACCTTTATTGTGGAATGTGATACCTCAGGAAATAGAATTGGTGTTGTTTTAATGCAAGAAGGAATACCCATTGGTTTTGAAAGTTGTCTAACCAAAGGAAAGTATTTAAAAAAAGATATTTATGAGAAGGAAATATTAGCAATATTGCATGCACTAAAGAAATGGAGACCTTACCTAATGGGAAGACACTTCAAGATAAAAAATGGTCATGATAGTCTTACACACTTTTTGGAACAAAGACTATCTTCAGAAGAGCAGCAAAAATGGGTCACAAATATGTTGGGTTATGACTTTGAAATCATCTACAAAAAAGGGAAGCTAAATGTTGTTGTAGATGCACTCTCAAGAAATAATGAAGAGGTGGAAGCATTGCTTTATTCCATTTCTATTATCCAATCAGATTGGATAACCAAAGCAAGGGCTGAATGGAAGATGGACAAAGAAGTGTGGACATTCATTCAAAATTTGCAACAAGATCCTAGTACATCTGATACATTTAGTTGGAAAATTGATTCCTTATGGTACAAAGATCGATTATATCTTTGTAAGAATTCCCAACTAAAACAAAATATTATTTTGGAATTGCACACTTCTCCTTTAGGAGGACACTCAGGATTTTTAAAAACTTACCACTGGGTGAAGAAAGATTTTTTTTGGGATGGCCTTAAATCTGATATTCAAAAGTTTACGGTGGAATGTTTGGTTTTCCAGCAAAATAAATTTTAGACAATTAAGACCCCAAGTCTTCTACAGCCTTTATCCATTCCAAGTCAATGTTGGGAGGATATTTCAATGGATTTTATCACAGGTTTACCTAAGTCTGAAGGAAAGAGTGTCATCATGGTGGTGATTGATAGAATTACCAAGTATGCACACTTTTGTGCATTATCGCATCATTTTAAAGCAAGTATAGTTTCCACTACATTTATGGAAACAATTCAAAAGCTACATGGATACCCAAATATTATTGTAAGCGACAGAGATCCAATTTTTACTAGAAATTTTTGGACAAAATTATTTTCTTGTTTGGGTACTCAACTAGCTCATAGCTCATCTTATCATACTCAATACGATGGTCAAACTGAGATAGTGAATAAATTTTTGGAAGGATATCTTCGTTGTTTTGTATCTGATAAACAAACACAATGGGTCAAGTGGTTACCTCTCGCTGAATGGTGGTATAACACACACTTCCATACTGCAGCAAAAATGACCCCATTTATGGCACTTTATGGATATCATCCACCGTCCATCACATCATCTTTAAGAGAAAATTATAAGGTTCAAAAAGTGCAAGATCACATCGAGAATCAACAAGAAGTTCTCCAACTCTTAAAGGATAACCTAAATTTGGCACAAAATCGAATGAAACAATAGGCAGATCAACATCGCAGCGAGAGAAGTTTTGATGTAGGAGACTGGGTATTTTTACGACTACAACCATACAAACAAATTTCCCTCAAGCAAGCTAAGAAGGATAATAAATTATCACCAAATTACTATGGTCCTTACAAGGTGTTGAAAAATATTGGTACTATGTCATACAATTGGACCTTAATGCTTCTTTGCGAGTGCATCAATTTTTCCATGTTTCATGCTTAAAGAAGGTTATAGGTGAAAAACTTCTAGTTCAAACAATATTGCTATAACTTGATGAGGAATGAAAAATCATATTGGAACCTGAAGCACTCACGGAAACAAGAACTCGACAGCTACGAAATCGATAAATTCCAGAGTATCTCATCAAGTGGAAGAACTTACCCACCGAAGATTCTACATGGGAGGATGAGAATTTTATACATAATCACTCATAGCTACTCAAGCATTGAGGACAACACTTTTTTTGAAGGAGAGGGGCATGTAACCCCAATATTGTTATTATTGTGCCCTTACATTATTATTGTTAGGTCGGCTAAGATTATATTGTGACCCCATGGACTCCTATATATATAAGGAGGATTTTTCATTTGTATCATCCAAGAATTGTTCATTCATGTAATGTAAAGGAGGTTTCCCCCTCGAAATGGCTTATTTCTAAAGCGTTGATCTCTCTTTTCTTCTATTTTTGGAATTGGTTTCATAACGAATATAATAATAATTAATAAACATAATATAATAATACTTAAAAATTACACACACACACACACACATATATATATAATATGGTTTTAAAATAATAATATAAAAGATATTTTCCTCGAGGTCTTAGATAGATGGTGATTGGGTGCTTTGTTAAGGCACTCCTTGATGTGAAATCATCAGTTCAATTCCTCACCTGATTGGGGTGATATATTGGACATGATGAAAATGTAGTCCCCTAAACTTTATATAATAATAATAAATATAAATATAATAAAATAATATTTAAAAATTGCATATATTTAATATATAATATAGTCTTAAAATAATAATATAGAGTATAATAAATAAATAAATATAACAAATGTAAGTATAACAAATTCATTATATAATATAATGAAATAATAAAGAAACACTTAAACTTATTTTGTATTGAGAAAACTCATTTATAATACAAATTATTGATAAGTGTGTATATAAATAATAATAAAAATCAAATACTTTAATGAAACAAAAATAAATATTATAATATAAATTAATTAATTTGTAAAAAATGTCTATAGGGTTTTAGATGGATGGCGATCAAGTGTGTTGTTAAGGCACTCCTTGATTTTAAGTCATCACTTCAATTATCTACCTTATTCAGGTGTTATTCTTGTTCATGACCATGATGTAACCTTACCACTGTCGAACTTACAAAAGAAAAAATTAATATACTAAGTATATTATAATGTTATAACCAGTCATTATATATTTTATATAATTGTAGAATTTTACAAATTTATAATTTTGTAATTTAATATTATAATATAATAATTACATATTATTAATAAATAATTGAAATATATACCAGTTTAGATTCATCTTAACTTTGGATTTATTAGGCGTCGAGAGGGATCAAATTTCTCGAGGTGCAAATCTTTCCTCAAGTTTTACACTCAAAAAAGAGATTTGCATCTAGAGAGATTTGATCCCTCCCAGTGCTTGATAATTCTATAGTTAAGATGAAACTACGAGATATATATATATATATATATATATATATATATATATATATATATATATATATATATATATATATATATATATATATATATATTCAATTTCTAAATTTTATAATTAAATTTAAAATAAATAAATAAATAAATAAAAATAAAAATATTTGCTTTCAAAAAAATAAAAATATTTATTTAATTCTCAATATAAAAATTATTGGTAAAAAAGTATTCAATTAATATATTAAATATGTATAAATGGATGTAGGTCAGATATTTTTAGTCAAACTTTGAATTTAAGAATTTAAAACATTAAATCAAAACTTGGAAATTAGTATATATATATATATATATATATATATATATATATATATATATATATCTTTGAAATCTAAAAATAATCGGCGTAGATCCATCTATATATCTTTAATATATTAATTGAATCATTTTTCCCAATAATTTTATAATAAGAATTAAATGAATATATATATATATATATATATATATATATATATATATATATATATATATATATATATATATATATATATATATATATATATATATATAATTGAGTTCAAAATCAATTTCATTTTATTCTGAATATAAAAACTTTTGGGAATAACTATTCAATTGATATGTTAAAGATGTAGAGGTGTATTTTGGTCGGTTATTTTGGAATATTATATCATGTTCAAAATTCTTAATACTCTAAAGGATATTTACATAAATATAAGATTGTGGTTGCGTGGTTGAATTATTTAGGGTGAACTACGAGGAGGACTAGAATTTAGTTCAGAAATTGTATAGAAGAAACGATTAAAATTGGGGCTGAAGAGAGAAATATATTTGAAACTAATTGGAGATAAAAGTTGTGGTGATCATAACAACAAATTCAAGATGATTGGAAATTATCTACATCTATGGAGCATACTGCAAGGTCGGGATTTAGAATCTTGTGATACCCAATATAGATCTTCAGAGGTGGCGTCCTCACTCTTCGCAACTTACTCATGATGATAATATTCACAACTAGTTAAGCAAGAGTAAATATATCAAACTCTTTCAACCCAATCAGGATTATATTTTCACCCACACAAAAAAATTCTAAATGCAAGTCCAGTCAACTCAGGGTTGTAGAACCACTTTCACCTTCCACATAAACCCATAAACTTGTTGGTTTTATTGAAATATTTAAGATAATGAATTGGTTATTGCGACGTAAAATCCCATAAAAAAAACCAAAGGGCTTCATAGAAGGCATAAATTAATTATTTTTTCTTAATAATATAGAAATGTAGCACTTAAATTGTATTGTTTAGTATGCCATGAACGCAAGTGATATGCTAGAGGTCCATTGAGTGAAGCCCCTATGTAGATGGTTAGGATTGCCTTCTTTGCAAAAAATTTCCCACCTCCTGGCATCCTTTATATAATTGAGACCACTAATATAATAGTCTGAAACATGCACACAAATTGATTCGGTAATCAATGTCATTAAATTTTTTAACGCACTCACCATACAAAAATGGAACATTCATAAGTAACCCATTTGACACTATTCAAGTATTATAAATCAAAGTCAAATGAAACCCTCCTTACACCATTCAAGTATTATAAATTGAATTCAAAAGTAATGATTGTCCTGAGGAATAAAGGTTTATATACAATCACTATGGTAATCAATGTTAATCCAATAGCTTATGCTAAAATAACCTAAATGGATTAATGATCCAAGTGGATATTGGTGGTCACCCACCTCTTTCACTGGCTCACAACACAATTTTCTATTTTGGCATTTTTTTTTACAGTTTTTCAGTCCTAAACTTGATCTGGATCTGTTTTAAGACCCTAAATTGTGTTCTTTGGGGAAATGGGTTGATGAAATTCTTTACTTATTTTTGGAAGTTTTAAAATTTACTCCTTAGGTGGACCTTTCCAACGGGATATAGTGCAAGCCAAACAGAGATTGTATGCCAAAGTTACGACCCCAAGAAGTTGATGTTATAACTTACACCATCGAAGCCCATAAGCCTTTGGTGCTTCATCTTCTAGGGTTATGTTTTTGGATGTTTATGATTTCTCATTTCTCCCTTATGATAAGAAGGCCTACAAGCCTCATTGTAATACATTTCGATGAATATGTGTAGTTGTCACATCTCTTCTTAGAGATAAGCTACCACCATTCAAGCTAGTTTTTTTTATTCTACATGTATATAGTTTCAAAATTTTCCATTTATTAATAGAAGTCAAGTTTCATTATATCTCTATGTTTGGGTTATAAATTTGTATATCATTTTTTCCCCTTTAGAAATTTGGATCAATAGTATTAGACAGATTTGTTCTTTATTTGTTTCTATGTGGATGTCCCCAATGAGGTCATCCCTATAAGAAGTTTGGAATCGAATTTCTTGAGCCCTTGCAATACCATCCTCATTGACCCCGATGACCTCCCATGGAAGAAGAAGAAAAAGACGAGGGAGTAGGATATCCCATTAAATTGTTTCTTGAAGAAGCCCTCGAGCGAAAAAAGAGCGATATGATGGATAATTTTTCCTAAATCCTTTAATGGATGTCAATAGATGACACATATTCATCAAGTGGCCATTTTAGAGGTGTCTCCCCCTTTAACGTACAAGTTAATTTTGATATTCCTATATTTGAAGGCCATTTAGATGCAGATGCTCCACACAAATGGTTAAATTTGCTAGAAGAGTATTTTGCGGTCTACAATTTTTTTGATAGAGAAAAGAATGCATTTGCACTCCTTAAGGCCACCTCCCATGTTAAGGATTGGTGGGAACTTACTGTGAGAAAAGGGCCATGGAGGAATCTGCATTGTTTTTAGTGGAACTCATTTGGTACATTTTTAGGGATATTGTTAAGGAACAATATTACCGTATTGGAAGCTACGAAGACTAATACATGAAATTGACCACACTAAAAAAGGAAAGTGATCAAGCAGCACCAAAGTTCACAAATATATTTCATACCTTACACACCAAGCTAGGTATCAAAGACTCTGAGTGACACCTGGTGCTCAAGTATTGTGTCTATCTACACAAATATATCCAGACAAAAATTGGGTTCCTAGGTGTCTCCTCACTTGGAACAACGTACTGATATGATTTCAAAATCGAGAAAAATTTTAAACAAAAGAAGACTTGATACTTTGGATCTATGAATCCTTCACATTGGAAGCAAGGCAAGGGCATCCCCAAGTTGTAGAACAAAAGAAAAATCTAGAGTGGACCACCACAAGACAACCCATCTAAGCCACAAACAAAGAATGGTAATGGGAAGACAAGAAAGACACAGGAAAGTGGTACAAGTTCCACAAAATCCCCTCTCAAAACACAATGAATGTCGCGAAAGTATTCATTAGTGGACAAGCTAAAAGATTTAGAATCAAAAGTGGGTTCTAACTTTGAACAAAACCTAGACAAGAGGAAACAGATCATTGATACATAACCTAGTGTCATTGTTTCCACCACCAAGGTTCAACAAAGTGATCCTGAAGATCCAAAAGAAGGTGAACGCCTTTTTCACTCACAAATGTGGGTGAAGGGTACTCCACTACGTTTGTAGGGTCCCGCCTTACCCACCATCAGTAAGATAGAGAAGTAGATGTCACATAATCACTAATACTCATTTGCACAAAATCCTAAAGAATTAGTCACTGTAAAATTGTTTCCAACAACAAGCCCTTTTTTTCTTGAAAGCTTTAGATAATACAAGAAACAACCGTCTTATGCACACTTCAGCAAAATATTAAATTCATTTTCACATTCATACCAAAACTTGCGTACATAGGAAGTTACACCCATTAAATAGTTTATTTATAATTTATAAGAACATAAAAACAATAGTAGCTAAGAATTTTACACTAACAATTTATATGCACAAAAGCTATACATTCAAGAATTTTGACAAAAACTTTGCGTACATGCACCCTACACTCATATCAGCCCTTATGACAAACACTTTGCAAGCATGCAATTAAAATTCACGAGGCATTTTTTCAAACACTTGGAAATAATGAATTTAAGATTATTCTTCAACATATTTATCTCATAAAATTTAGAAATTGAAACTTTAAATGTTGGCATCTTAAAACAGGGACTAAATAATCTTAATTTTTCATCAAAGACTCAACAACAGGCGCACAAAACTCACAGCAGCAATCTGCAAAATCGCCCAGATTTCCGATCTGGGTTCTAAAAAGTATTTTTTTGGAATGAAAGTAGGGGTTACGCTCCATTAGGCATAGATACCCCCTGATGTTGGGCTGGATCAAATTAAAAATGCCCAGGAATGCGATTCTTGAAAACAACAAAATATTATAGCCTTAATGTTTCATTTATGAATTTTGTCAAACATATGGAATGAAAACTTACAACTACAGCTCTACATGAGGAAAAACAATCCATATTTATGCTACTAAGATATGCTCATTGAATTCACACCTTTCTAAATCCACCATATGAGTTCTTGAAAAAATTTACCACCCACAAGCTAATTCATTTGACATGATTTGACAAGCTTTTTGAACCAATTGCTACAATTTGACAAACACATGGCAGCCCTGAATGCTACAGCCATTAAGGCTTTCTGTCAAAATTCTGATAGTACTATTACAACAACTTGAATAACAAAACATTGAATTATTAATAAGAATATGAAACATAAGCCATAACTGAGATTTATCTCCCACTTACCTCAATCATTTGATCTTCCAGACCATATTTTAGTTGCCATTATTTTTGCATTTTCTTTTAAGGTTTGATTATTTAATTCCTCCAGGTATGTTTTGGGCACATGTCCATTTTCTTACTTTTGATATAAGCTGCAAGTTAGCACTTATTCATGCATAAATAACATTACTCATTTACGGACTTTGTCAAACACTTTTCAAACTATCCTAAAACCATTTCTAAAACATGCATCTAATTACTTGAAACAAAACCATAAATCGTGAAATACTTACCCAAGTCCTTTGGAATTTATTTATTGCAATTACCTTCAACAATATTTGGCTTTCCTTTCTCAAATGCTACAATACCAAGATTAGTACCATAAACTACACCAATAATAACTCAAATATTGAGATCTAAACATCCATACATATAGATTAATCTAGTCTTCATTTTTAACTAATCAATAATATTCTAGATAACATAAGCCAAAACCAAAATTAGATGCTTACAACAATTTAAATGTCTACTTTTTATTTTATGCTAAAGCTATACTATAATTTTAGGACAATGGAAATTATACTTGAAGAGATATTCAGCTCCAATCGTTGAGAATATGATCCACCTTCGATCCCTTAACCAACTCATTTGAACCATCCGGTTTTCCACCCAACCATATCCAGGGAGAACTCCTCCCCCTGGAACCCCCGAGTTGTAAAAGCTCACAACCAATACCAAAATACAACAATAGAGAGAGAGATGCAAGGAAAACTAAGGAAGATAGTTTTCACTTCCTCTAAATACCACTCATGTTCAACCTCAATAGATACTTAGTAGATTAGTAAGAAATTCAAATTTGTTTTGGAAGTAATTGGATACTCTCCATATCTCTCCCTCTCACAATATTCCTCAAGTCTCTTCCACTCTTGGCATTACCCCTCTCCCCCAAATGAGAATACATGAGACTCATATATAGGAGGAGCAACAATCTCTTGTCATAAAGGAGTAATATGCATGCATTGTATTCCTTTTAGAGGAGTGTAACTTATGCCATTAAGGAGAGGTATGCATGTCTTATTTAAGGAGAGTGTAACATATGCATTAAAGTGAGTGTAAGAGGAATATGCCATTCCTTGATGAGTGCATAAAAGAGAGTGTAATGTAATATTTAAAATAGAGAGAGTTACATAGAGCCATGAGAGTCATGAAGGAGAGAGGTGTGAAATCATTGAGGAGATATAATTTCCTTTTAATAATAATAGCATAGTCTCATAAAAGATAATAATAATATTAATAATATTAATAATATTGAGGATTAAGTCGAGATTGAACTATTACAATTGATTAATCATAATTTAAGTTATTTTCCTTCAAGTATACTTGTTTACCCATTGATTGGAGGTGATTTACTATTTTTGGAAAGTCATACTTGAAATGGTAGACATGACTTTCTATTTTTAGAAAGTCACTCCAAAATTGTTAGGAATGGGATTATTAAGGAAACTCATCTATGAGTTTCCCATGAGTGGTATTTTTCTTCCGGATAATAGGGATTCTGCACCCCTATTGTATGCATCTTCATGCCTTAGTAGATTGAGGACTCCGCGCCCTGATCTACTCTAAAGATCCAAGATTCCACACCTTGATATTTTTAAATATTCAGGACTCTGCGCCCCAAACATTTCCTTATATATTCAAGACTCCACGTCTTTATATTTCATGGATTTAGGACTCCGCGTCCTAATCCTTTTATCATATATCCAAGACTCCACGTCTTTATATTTCATGGATTTAGGACTCTGCGCCCTAATTTCCATGGCTTCTCATCTATTCTTCTTTGAAACTCCGCGTTTCACCTTAAGGTACTGATTGTGAGCTCATACCCATCTGATGGTTCGTTGGTAAGGTCTTCTTCCAAGACCTACACACATCACAATCTCATTGATCAAATAAATCAAATGAATTTCATAATTAACTTATTCAAATTTTACCAAATATTGTTCATGACTTCCACTGTCATTTTGGTTTTGGAGAAATGACTTCCGCAGTCATTTATAACTTGAGCATCCCTGTTGGAAATGACCAAGTCCCCTGCCACATCATGCTTAGTACGAGACTATGCACATATAATCATACAAATCATGTATCATCCATAATTCATAATTAACCATATGTTCCACATAACCATGATCGTCCATGGATTTGTGTCTCAATTCTGAATCACCATTCACGTCATACACCTATGTCCAAAATAGGATACCAGAAGAGAAAACATCGCTAATATTCTCTTAACCAAAATCAATTCTTGTGCACGCAACCATAGATATTATCATAAGCACACAACAACCAAGTGACCAGGTCATAGCATATAAGCATGTACATAAGTCTTTCATACATAATATTATATCAAAATCACCATCTCTAAGTGTCATCAAAGCTATCTCACTAATAAAGGACACTACATACTCCCCGTCTTAGGCTAAACTTGGCCCGAAGTTTTTTCCTACGGTTATAAGATACTTAGTTCTTTTAGATTTTCCTATCAATAAGTTGTTAACCTTATGTATTTGATATATTTTTTTTCTTCATGTCAATCCATAGTTTAATGTTTTCTAAATTGGAAGCAACTCCATGAAAACTAAACATACCATTCTTAATCAGGTAGAAAATATATCCACGCCATATTAGACATGTGTTGATATAAAATACCAAATATTTCTATATCAAAACTAGCCATACAATTTATAGTACCATATAAAAATACTATTGTATGTAATTGATATGATATCTACTTAATTTATCTATAATAATTTGATATTCTACATGTTCTTCTTTCTCATAGTCTATATGAATCCCACATGTGTCATCTTCTTGGTTCTGTAGGATGTTGAGCTTTCCAAGCTATAAATAGAACACACATTGGTTGTACACACAACAATGATGGTCCATACCATATCACAATCAAATTGGCATACAATAAGCATAAAATAATCCACATACAATTGTTAGTGAAATTACGTAACAAAACATGATGTTATATATAAAACCCACTCTTATGCAACAAAACATGACGTTATATCTAAAACACACTCTTACATCCCACTTGATTTATGTCTTCTCAATCCATTTTTCCTCTTTTCATTCCATAAGATATCCTTGCAATCGAAATATTTAGGATCTATCTTTAGTTTTTACTAAACGTTTACTCTTTAGGGAAAAATACAATTTGAGGTTCAAGGCACCATTATTATTTTTTTGTTTTTTTAACTAACAACCTAAGGTTAAATACAGTCCTCATTGACCCACTTATGTATCATAGATCATTCCTTTAGTTTGCATAATCTTCATTATTATTCACTTCTCTAACTTGAGAATCAATGATGAAATGACTTAGTTAGAAGATCTTCATTCTGAAAGTAGATTAATGATATATTTTTGAAAGTGGCTTGTAATCAATAACAACTCTCACAATTATGAAAATATGGTAACCTTGATAACTTTATGTCAATTTGTTTTCCAACTATGAAATCAGTCATGATTTATATTCAGTAATTAATCAAATCATTTTATTTCATATCTTATTCCTTACTATTAATACATACACAACAACAAGCTATGAAAACCATACATTTCTCAAAATGTGACAAATCTTGTTAAATTTACATAAGATTTAGACTATCACAAGGGAATTTCTAGCCTAAAGTTAGACCCTTTTTTTTTTTTAATGATAATTACCACCCTCTCAAATTATTACAACATTTTGTAGGACTAATAAATACTCAAACAACTATACATCCCAACAAAAAAAATTCCTAAATCCAACAATCTCTTCCATTCCACATACAATACACTCATCTTAGGCTTCTAAATCATGCAAGAATTCAAATTCATCAAAATGTGATCTCACTCTCCTTCAGTTTCTCCCTCAAAAAATATCACAAGCACATATTCTTGTAAAACAAGAACTCAACTAGGCTTTTCATTAATCACGTGCTTTTTTTTTTCTTTAATTTCAAATAAAACAAGTTCTCACCACATAAAACATTTACCTTCTAAACATGCTATTCCCTTCACAATTTATAAATAATTTGAATTTTGACGCGATCGCCTAACTAACAATAGTTTAGAGAAATACATGAGTTCAATCCTCATAATTTCTCTAATTAATTTTGTTAAATAGAATGCAACCAATATTCAACTGATAAAATCATTAAAGAGACTATTATGGCTTTCCTAGACTTAATTTGTCTTAAGCCAATAGAAAAGTTATTTCATCAACTTATCACAATAATCTTTTTCTACATTTCAAGAATTTTGAAAGTCATTTTAATTCTACCTAAATTCAACACATACAAAAGGATTACAATACCAGAGGATAGATATCTAGTTCACACTTCCATATATCAAAATCAATTATTCCAAACATTCTAAACCACCTAATGGTGTTTAGTATACCAATCTTAGTATCTTCATTTGTAATAAAAATAAAATAATGGATTTAAAGCTCAAGCAAATTTGTGTTACAAATCTCTATCCATTTAACTTTAATTACACATAATCATTCCTTAATCATGAATATCATATTCCATCAAAATATTCTAACTAGAAGAATTACTTAGCTCATAGATATATTTTACTTTGGATTCCACACCCATACCTTACCTCATTACTTATCTCATAGATATATACTAGTATGGATTCCACACCCATACATTAGATCATAGATATATGTTAGTATGGGTTCCACACCCATACATTTTCTCAAAGATATATGCTAATATGGATTCCACACCCATACATTAGCTTAAGGAAAACATAACATTCAAGTGTTCCTTAAAATGGATTCCACAACCCATCATGCACCAATCATTTAAGCCTCTTGTTTATTAGGAAGTTCATACCTCAACCTAGTATTTGAGTAATTTAAAGTTATTTGATGCCTAATGTCAACCCAAAATACACAAAATCATGTCAAAGAAACCAGAGAAATTTCATTCTTACTCATTAAGAATGTATTCCCAAATCATATTTTAACACATCTAATCAATACACATACATTACTCTTGAATTTACATTTATAGTTAAAAGTGACATCTTTCAAGGTAGCTTTTAGTTAAGTTTCCTTTAGTGTAGGTACAAAAATATTCAAAATTATCATGATGAACTCAATCATCACGTTAACGGAATCTCAACCTTACACTTGTTACTCATTCCCAAAGCATACACACCAAGGCCATCACACTATAGTCCAGATTAAGCCAATATTCTTCTTGGTAGATACGATTTCAGCAAGTAAAGATGGCTACTAAGCCCATATCACATTGAAAATGATGCTCTAAAAATATATGAAACCATGCATTGACTCCACCTATCTCACTCATTGATTGAAAATCAAGTCATTCACATACTTGGGTTTAACCCCAACTTTCTCAAGCACATCCTTTCCCAGCATGTCTTTAATCATTTTAACATATTGTTGATAATGTGTCTTAACAAAAATGTAAAGGAATATAAGGGATTTTATTTTATTTTATTTCATGAGTCACTAAATGACGAATGATAATAATATCCTCTATGCAACCAATATGCTTCCAAGTCAAGATATACAACAACTCAACATGCATGCAAAATCAACATTCATACATCATCAACCTACAAGTAAGCCTGTTGGCCCATTAGGCCCTAGCGTTGTAACTCACTCTGATACCATATGTAAGGTCCCACCTTACCCACCTTCAGTAAGATAGAGAAGTAGATGTCACATAATCACTAATACTCATTTGCACAAAATCCTAAAGAATTAGTCACTGTAAAATTGTTTCCAACAACAAGCCCTTTTTTTCTTGAAAGCTTTAGATAATACAAGAAACAACTGTCTTATGCACACTTCAGCAAATTATTAAACTCATTTTCACATTCATACCAAAAACTTGCAGACATAGGAAGCTACACCCATTAAATAGTTTATTTATAATTTATAGTAACATAAAAACAACAGTAGCTAAGAATTTACACTATCAATTTATATGCACAAAAGCTACAGCCATTCAAGACTTTTGACAAAAACTTTGCAGACATGCACCCTACACTCATTGAGCCCTTATGACAAACACTTTGCAAGCATGCAATTAAAAGTCATTGAGGCATTTTGTCAAACACTTGGAAATAATGAATTTAAGATTATTCTTCAACATATTTATCTCATAAAATTCAGAAATTGAAACTTTAAATATTTCCATCTTAAAATAGGGACTAAATAATCTTATTCTTTCATCAAATACTCAAAAACAGGCGCACATAACTCACAGCAGCAATCTGCCAAATCGCCCAGATTTCCGATCTGGGTTCTGAAAAAAGTATTTTTTTGGAATGAAATCAGGGGTTACATGCCCACTAGGCATGGATACTCCCTGATGTTGGGCTGAATCGAATTAAAAATGCCCAGGAATGCATTTCTTTAAAACAACAAAATTTATAGCCTAAATGTTTCATTTATGACTTTTGTCAAACATATGGAATGAAAACTTACAACTACACCTCTACATGAGGAAAAACAACCCAGATTTATGCTACTAAGATATGCTCATTGAAATCACACATTTCTAAATCCACCATATGAGTTCTTGAAACATTTTACCACCCACAAGCTAATTCATTTGACATGATTGACAAGCTTTAAACTATCAAGGCTAATTTGACAAAACACATATAGCCCTCATTATACACATTAGTACTTTCACAAAATTCCTGATAGTACTATTACAACAACTTGAATAACAAAACATTGAATTGATAATAAGAATATGTAAGTCATGCTTCTATAACTAGTACTTATCTCCTAATTTCATCTTCAACTATTTGATCTTCCGCACTATATTTTAGCTACATTATTTTTGCATTTTCTTTAAGGTTTGATCTCTCAGAATTCTCCCTATGTTTCAGTAATATGTCCATTTTCTTACTTGATATAAGTCATAGTTGCGAATTTATCTCATGCATAAATATCATTACCTATTTACTTGACTACGACATTAATTTTCTAAAACCATCCTAAAACCGTCTCTAAAACATGCATCTAATTAATTGAAACAAAACCATAAACCGTGAAATACTTACCCAAGTCCTTTGGAATTTATTTATTGCAATTACCTTCAACAATATTTGGCTTTCCTTTCTCAAATGCTACAATACCAAGATTAGTACCATAAAATACACCAATAATAACTCCAATATTGAGATCTAAACATCCATACATATAGATTGATCTAGTCTTCATTTTTAACTAATCAATAATATTCTAGATAACATAAGCCTAAACCAAAATTAGATGCTTACAACAATTTAAATGTCTAATTTTTATTTTATGCTAAAGCTATACTATAATTTTAGGACAATGGAAATTATACCTGAAGAGATATTCAGCTCCAATCATTGAGAATATGATCCACCTTCGATCCCTTAACCAACTCATTTGAACCATCCGGTTTTCCACCCAACCATATCCAGGGAGAACTCCTCCCCCTGGAACCCCCGAGCTGTAAAAGCTCACAACCAATACCAAAATACAACAATAGAGAGAGAGATGCAAGGAAAACTAAGGAAGATAGTTTTCACTTCCTCTAAATACCACTCATGTTCAACCTCAATAGATACTTAGTAGATTAGTAAGAAATCCAGATTTTTTTTGGAAGTAATTGGATTCTCTCCATATCTCTCCCTCTCACAATATTCCTCAAGTCTCTTCCACTCTTGGCATTACCCCCTCTCCCCCCAAATGATAATACATGAGACTCATATATAGGAGGAGCAACAAATTCTTGTCATAAAGGAGGAGTAATATGCATGCATTGTATTCCTTTTAGAGGAGTGTAACTTATGCCATTAAGGAGAGGTATGCATGCCTTATTTAATGAGAGTGTAACATATGCATTAAACTGAGTGTAAGAGGAATATTTTATGACATATATTTAATGAGTGTGAGAGGAATATGCCATTCCTTGATGAGTGCATAAAAGAGAGTGTAATGTAATATTTAAAATAGAGAGAGTTACATAGAGCCATGAGAGTCATGAAGGAGAGAGGTGTGAAGTGATTGAGAAGATATAATTCCCTTTTAATAATAATATCATAGTCTCATAAAAGATAATAATAATATTAATAATGTTGAGGATTAAGTTGAGATTGAACTATTACAATTGATTAATCATAAGTTAAGTGATTTTACTTCAAGTATACTTTTTTACCCATTGATTGGAGGTGATTTACTATTTTTGGAAAGTCATACTTGAAATGGTAGACATGATTTTCTATTTTTAGAAAGTCACTCCAAAATTGTTAGGAATGAGATTATTAAGGAAATTCATCTATGAGTTTCCCATGAGTGGTATTTTTCTTCCGGATAATAGGGATTCCGCACCCCTATTGTATGCATCTTCATACCTTAGTAGATTGAGGACTCCGCGCCCTGATCTACTCTAAAGATCCAAGATTCCACACCTTGATCTTTTTAAATATTCAGGACTCCACACCCCAAACATTTCCTTATATATTCAAGACTCCACGTCTTTATATTTCATGGATTTAGGACTCTGCGTCCTAATCCTTTTATCATATATCCAAGACTCCACGTCTTTATATTTCATGGATTTAGGACTTCGCGCCCTAATTTCCATGGCTTCTCATCTATTCTGCTTTGAAACTTTGCGTTTCACCTTAAGGTACTGATTGTGAGCTCATACCCATCTGATGGTTCGTTGGTAAGGTCTTCTTCCAAGACCTACACACATCACAATCTCATTGATCAAATAAATCAAATGAATTTCATAATTAACTTATTCAAATTTTACCAAATATTGTGCATGACTTCCACAGTCATTTTGGTTTTGAAGAAATGACTTCTGCGGTCATTTATAACTTGAGCATCCCTATTGGCAATGACCAAGTCCCCTGCCACATCATGCTTAGTACGAGACTACGCACATATAATCATACAAATCATGTATCATCCATAATTCATAATTAACCATATGTTCCACATAACCATGATCGTCCATGGATTTGTGTCTCAATTCTGAATCACCATTCACGTCATACACCTATGTCCAAAATAGGATACCAAAAGAGAAAACATCGCTAATATTCTCTTAACCAAAATCAATTCTTGTGCACACAACCATAGATATTATCATAAGCACACAACAACCAAGTGACCAGGTCATAGCATATAAGCATGTACATAAGTCTTTCATACATAATATTATATCAAAATCACCATCTCTAAGTGTCATCAAAGCTATCTCACTAATAAGGGACACTACAATGTTTCATTATGAATAGAGGGAGTCAAAATAACATGATCTTAGAAGAGGTTGCTAAGCAGTTTTTCTAGCCAACAACACCACACCCATAACCACACGCCATTGGGTGGCTCCACCAAGGGTGAGATATTTGTGTCATCCAACAGTGCCACTTGCTCTATAACATCAAACCTTTCAAGGATGATGTATTGTGTGATTCTTCTCCCCTTGAATTTTGTGATGTTCTATTAGGCCAACCATACTTGTGGAAGTGCTATGTTATATATGATTCCACATCATAGTGTTATTATTACTTTGGATAGACAACTATACATGATACTAAAGATAGTTCCACCTAATTCCATTTCTTTGAACTCTACTAAGCAATGCATTAAGGTCATATCCTAGACTAATAATTTTATCTTCTTCCTAATACACTCTCAAAGTAAGGAGAATATTATGACCACATCCATGGCCTCCACAGAAGGCTCCTCCATGCAATAGAGGAAACTGGAGAAGGTTTTCGAGGAATATGAATACATTTTCTCCTCGCCCACTAGGGTACCTCTACATTTCCAGTTCAAATATTAAATCGATCTAAACCCCAACACAACTATACTCAATGGATCAATATACCACCACTCTCTTTGGAAAAATGAGAAAATCAAGTGACCAAATCCAATATCTTCTCCAAAAATGGCACATGTGACCATGTTCCTCACCCTATGGAAGCTCAATTGTACTCGTGCAGAATAAATATGGGACCTGGCTAATTTACAATGATTATCGGGCCCAAAAAAAAATCACAGTCAGGAACCAATACCTAACTCCCCAGATTGACGACCTTCTTAACTAGCTCAAGGGGGCCAAGTACTTTAGCGAGATTGATTTGAAGTCTTGCTACCACCAAGCCCCAATAGAACCAACTAATGCGTGGAAGATTACTTTCAAGTCTAAGGAGGGTCTTTTTGAATGGTTGGCCATGCCCTTTGGTTTGACAAGTTCCCCAACAATTTTCAAGAGGCTGATGGATGATATCTTGCAGCCTTTCACCAACTCTTTCATGGTTGTAAATATGAATTATATCCTCATCTTTAGTAAGAGTTGGGTAGAGCACTTGCAGCATATTCAACAAGTCCTTTACACTATGCGACAACAAAATTTGTGTGCTAACTTGAAAAAAAGGTCCTTCAAACTACATTATTTACTAGCAAGGTGTACTTGTGGACCCAACCAAAATCCAAGTTATTTGGGATTGGCCAGCCCCAATGACTCTATTAGATATTTGCAAATTCTTGGGCCTTTCTAACTTTTATTGAAGATTAATGTTGTGGTTCTCTTATATCGATTGGCCCTTAAGTGAAGACACCGAGGGTGGAGCAAAAGCATTTTTTTTTTGGTCTGTCACAATAGAAGACATTCCATGAACTAAAATAGTTCCTTTTCTCTATACCATTCCTCGCATTGTCAAACCTACAATAGCCATTTGATATTTAGACAGATGCCTCTGACTATGTTATTGTTGCATTCCTCATTTAGAAAGTACCTTCGGTGGCCTAACACATTGAAACACTCTCTGATACTATCTAGAGATACCCCACCTATAATAAGGAGATGTATTCCATTATGCGGGACTACAGGAAACATAAACAATATATTTTGGGGAAGGATATTATCATCCACATAGATCATATTACTTTTAAATTATTGATCCAAGTGGATAATTGTGGCCACCCGCCTATTCCACTTTGGGCCCCACCATTGTCTCTTTCATTTTTTCAGTTACGGCACAACTTACTATTTTTAGCAGTTTTTCGGGTCCTGAACTTCCAGAGCCGTTTTGAGGCCCTAAACGACGTTTTTTGGGCATTGCGCCTCCGGAAAATAAGATTTTGTATTCCATTCCAAAATCAATATTCACGGTCAGCAGTTGTATTCCTCATATAGATCTTTCTAATGATGTATCATGTGCGTCAAACGAAGATAGTATGCCAAAGTTATGACCCCAGGAAGTTGAAACACCAATTTACCCAAACGAGGCCCATAGTTTTGGCGCTTCATCTCCTAGGGTTAGGTTTTTGGATGTTTAGGGTTTTCCATTGTTTCTCTATAATAAATAGGCCCTCGAGCCTCATTGGAACACATTTCAGAGGCCTGTAGCTGCCACATCTCTTCTCGAATATAAGCTACCAACGCCCTAGCTAGTTTACTTCCATTCTGTTTGTAAGAAAATTTCAGTTCTTCAATATTAATGAAATGAAGTATTATTTTTGTTGCATATTTGTATTTATGGTTATATGTTTATTCTATTGAATTCCTTCATAAATCCGGATCAGTGGTACCAAATCGGTTTGCTTTTTCTCGATCTTTCTTTGCATGTCCCCAACGAGGTCGGGTTATAAGGAGTTAGGGCTTGATCTGGTTGAACCTTTGCAAGATCAACCTCACAGACCCCGACGGCCACCCATGGGGGATGAAAAGAAAGATGAGGGAGCAGGAGAGCCTATCAAAATATTGCTCGAGGAGGCCCTTGAAAAACAAAGGAATGCGATGATGGATAAATTTTCCCAGATCCTTCCATTAGGAGAATTTTGAGGTCTAAAATGGGCCTCCTAAGAAAAATGTACAACCAAAATAAACTTTATAAGAACCAATATGATTCAATCTGATGATGTGAACCATGGGGAATGATTCACCATCTTTAAAGTAAAAGGGTAAAAGTATTAAAAAATAATAAAATACTAAAACTACTTTTTCAACTCGTCTTTTCAACTTATCTCCCAAATTTTTTACTCAAATTTTGAGTGGGAGTACTCATTGGATGCAAAATTTAATTCCTCGTCAAATTAATACCCATGTTGCACACTTTTTATGGACTCTACTACATGAAAAATGAGAAATACATGAAAACATGTGATTGCAGTCATGTTTTTCATGTATTTCTCATTTTTCATGTAGCGTGATCCATAAAAAATAAGCAACATGGGTATTCCTTGGATTTGGAATTAAATTTGCATCCAACATGTACTCCTACACGAAATTTGAGTAAAACATTTGGGAGATAAGTTGAAAATACAAGTTGAAAAAGTAGTTTTTTTCTTTTTTCCCTCTAAAATATGATGATGTAATGAAATATTGTTTTATTATTTCCACTATTATTTTATAATTTCCTTAGGAGGCACATTTTAGACCTAAAAATTCCCCTAATGCAACGACTTCCCACCGGCGGCGCATCTGCATCCAGCAGCCACTATGGACGCATGACTCCCTTTAAGGTACAAGTAAACTTTGACATCCCCATATTTGAGGGTCAAATAGATGCAGATGCAGTAGATATGTGGTTGAATCTATTAGAAGGATATTTCTCGATTCATGAATTTTCCGACCGGGAGAAGATTATTTTTTCTATCCTCAAAGCTAACCCCCATGTCAAGGACTAGTGGGAAACCTACTATGAGAAAAATGACGAGATAGAACCCTCTCTGTTCTCAGTCGTACCCACTTGGAATTCTTTCCGAGACGCCATAAAGGAACAATACTATCCCTTGGGGAGCTATGAGCACAAGTACATACAATGGACCACTCTGCGACAACAAAGGGATCAAGATGTGCATGAGCTGACGAATATGTTCCATACCTTGCGCACAAAGTTGGGTATCAAAGATTCAGAGAAACATTTGGTGCTAAAGTATTGAATTTGTCTACATAGATACATTCATGAGGAAATGGACTTCCTCGACATCTCCTTGCTTGATACGGTATACCGGTATGCTGCCAAGATTGAGCAGAAATTCAAACAGAAGAAGTGAGACATTGGATCTGCGAATCAAAATCAAGGGAAAGGGGCCCCCAAATCGCAGAACAAAGGAAAAAGCCAAGGCATGGCGGCCCAAGACAACCTGCAAAATCCACAAGCAAAGAACAACACCGTGAAGCCAAAGAAGGACACAGGAAAGTGGTGTGAGTTCCATAAGAGCTCCACTCACAACACAAGTGAGTGTTGGGCCAAGCATTCATTGGTGGTTGAGATGAGGACTTCTAGATCATATGAATGCTCTGACTTTGAATCAGAACAAGGGGAATGAAAAAGGGAAACAAATTATTGATGTAGATCCCAATGCCACGGTTTCCACTATGAAGATCCAGAAGGAGGAACTGGAAGATCCAAAGGAGGAGAAGCATCTCTTCTACTCCCAGATGTGGGTAAAGGGTTCCCCGTTGCAATTCATTGTCGACAATGGGAGCCAAAAGAACCTCATTTTAGTAAACGATGTGAAGCGATTGGGCTTGCCGACCACAGCACACCCACAACCATACACCATCGGGTGGCTTCACCGAGGACGGGATCTCTGCGTTAGCCAGCAATGTCACCTTCCCTATAGCATCAAGCCCTTCACGGATAATGTATTATGTAATGTTTCTCCTCTTGATGTTTCTGATGTATTATTAGGCTAACCATATTTGTGGAAGTGAAATTATGTGTATGAGTCCCAGTCTCGCGCTGTTATTGTTACTTTGGGGAATAAATTGTACAGGATGCCAGGGGTACCACCGCCTGCCGCTATCTCTTTGGTTACTACAAAAAAATGTAGTAAGCTCATTTCCCAAACCAGGAAATTTGTTTTCCTGATGATCCGCCCACAAGGAAAGAAGAATATTATGGCCACGACCTCCAGACAGGGCTCCTCTGTACAACAACAACAAATGGACAAGGTTGTGGAGGAGTTGTTGGACGGATAAGTCGTTCTTGCGGACAAGACAGACCTCCCAAGTGTCCTATGGACAGCTAGCAACAAACAGCCAAACAAAAACTATTTTCTCTAGATAATATTCGATTCAGAATTAGCTAAAATAGAGGTTTTGAAGACCTACCTGTACTCCAGCGTTGTTTGTAATGATATTCTTTCCAGTTGCTTGAAAGAATTGTCTTCAAAGATCTGCAATCACAAACATAGAAAAAATCAATAGCACCTACATAGTATAAACTAATTCACGAATCATATATCTATCAAGATGATCAAGGAATTCAATAAATAAGCTAATTAATTAAATAACTCATTGATAAAACATGATAAACAAGCTACTTAATTAAAGAACTCATTGAGAAAACGGGATTCATTCGTATTATCTTTGATGAAGAAAAAGCCTTACAACTGTGTCTGCCTTGATGTCGTACAGGCCTTCCTGGGGTCCAAAACAGGCGTTTCCTTTACTCTGACAAGATTTTCACTCTCTCAGCTAAAATTCACATGGGTGTGTAATCATTCCCACATAATGATCAGTTAAGAGATTCTGAGTTTTTACAACATTTCTCCTCAAAAATTCTCAAAGTCTAACTCCCTTTTGAGGCTGCACTATGGCTTCAATTTATAGGAAAAGAGAAGAGGTTGTAGCTCCACATAAGAGGGGATAGAATCCTCTTTTGAAGGGATTGAGCTCCATAAACCAAGGGGTAGGCTCCCATAATGGAGGAATGAATGTACATGATAAGAGCGAACCTTCGACCGGATAATTGCTTCCAGAAGCTTCCAGATTTGACTGTTGGGCTTCTAAATGTTACTTTCCGCCTTCATTTTACCTTTTACAGGGGTCCGCGGTTTTAATACACAAAACGTGTGGTAGGTACCACAGTTTTCCTTTACAAAGGTGCAATACCGCTGGCAATGTTAAGATAAAGTGCGGTACAAGTGTTTTTAAGACTTTTATGATCTTTTTTCTCAATTTTAAGGCTTGATTTTAGGAACTTTGATGTTGTAGACTTCTAAGGGAGTAATATATGAGTAATGATGAACCCATATAGACACTAAAACGTCATGGTGACAAATTTCAGTGTAAAATATTGCCCCCTAAAGCGCAAAGTCTGAGATAATTCGAAGAGTGAAGTGCTTTATCATTTCAAGGATTAGCCTGTGGACACCCCAGTTGAAATCCTATAAAAAAAATCAATGCAAAACATATATATATATATATATATATATATATCATCACTGAGGTAGGCATTCCCATACTCAGATCAAAAACTAACTAAACTTGTTCTAATATAGAAATGATTTTAATATTACATCAATATTGTAGACACAACATGGACGCAGCCATATGTAATGAATAGTCTACTACATAATGAATAATAAAACTCCTCGCAGCCTGGATGGTGGAAACTAGATCCAAGGTCTTGATTTTTGCTTCCCGAACTAGTACGATTCTATCCATGCGATTAAATGTGTTGAAGTCGAACATGGTAGAACCCACTTGATTACCAGACAATGATGTGAACTGTTAACAAGTGTGAGAGAAACCACCAATAATGACAATGGCTCTCAAAGTACTCAATACAATCCATGAAATGTGAATAAGTGATTTGAAGTCGAACATTTCACGGAATCATTCGATTGAAGGTCAATGATGCAACCTATCGTCGAAGGCGAGAAACTTGCCATTAAGGCATGTAGATTCCAAGGTATTGACGGATTCTAGATCGACTTCCTAGATGATGAGTTGTCGTCGATAGAAAGTGATCCTTCGTAAGCAAGCTCATGACATGAAAACATAGATCAAGTTTTGAAGAAATTTTTAGCAAGGACTGACTCAGGGATGGTCAACGTGAATGGAGACAAATGTTTGCAGATGAATGGCTTGTTTGACTGTCCTCTTGAACACATAACGACATTGCAGATGGTTTGGTAACAATTTCCCTAAGATAATACCCAGAAACCGGCTGAAGACTTTCAATGTGGTTTGATTAACTAATAGGCAAAGTATTTTCCCAACCTAGGTAGAAGTGTGACAAAAAGTGTCGTGTTCAAGAGTGGTACACTGCTTTTATATCAAAGTGTAACAAATGGATTCATTTTCTCTCTTTTTCCCCCACCATTTCTGGCAAGTACCTCTTTATTTTTGACAAGCTTGAGGAGGATAACATTTGTTTGTTTATAAGCTCATCCTTCAGATGAGTCCAACGTAGTTTAAAATCAAACCCTAAGAAGGAGTGGTTTGTTCCTGTTTGTAATTGACAGGTCCTTTACTGTTAAATTTTAACGAGTCCAATATAGGAGAAACTCGGTGTTTTTCATTTTTAGGGAGTCAGAAGAAAAAACTTAAGAAAACTCCATCGGTGTACTTTTTCGTAATTTTAGTCTCTCGAGCCCGAAAAAAGATAAAATAATGCGAGAGAGAACTCTCTTCACCATGATTAGTCAACGTATACCTTTTTCCTAAATATTCCATTTCAGTCCGGAAAAGGGATAAACTTATACTGAAAGGATGACTGTTCATTTCCTTTAACGATTCGAATAGTCAAGTACTCGGAAATATTTTCATGTTTAAAGAGTCTGAAAAGGGCTTAAAAGAGAACTCAAGTTTTTGCTTTTTCGTAATTTTCAAGAGTCCGAAAAAGTGATAAAAGTATACTCAGTAGTTTCTCTTTTTCTGTAAATTTTAATGAGTTCAAAAAAGTGATAAAAATGTACTCATATGGATGACTTTCAATTTAATTAACGAGCAGGAAAAGAAAAAAATAACTCGGCATTTTCATGTGTTTTACGAGAATGAAAGATAGAAAAATAATCTCGGGATTTTCATGAGTTTAACGTGTCTTGAAAATAATAACCGAAATGGACTCGATATAGGTTTCACTTTTACACAAGCTTGAAACAAAGAAAACTTTGCTTGAGATAGGTTTGTTTCATTTTTACACAAGCTTGAAATAGAGGAAAAATCATGCTTGAGACGAGTTTCATTTTTACACAACCTTGAAATGTAGGGAAACTATGCTTGAAACGGGTTTCATTTTTACACAAGCTTGAAATGTAGAAAACTTTGCTTGAAAGTGTTTTTTCTTTTAATGCCCCCCAAGCGTAACTTGCTAGAGTGCATGCCCCCCAAGCTTCATTTCATTCAACTAAGTAGACTACTGGTTACTAATAGGTGTATGGAATGAAGGTTCTTTACTATATCAGATGAAAGACTCGAATTGACTAGGAGAGGATTTGTTTCATTTTTTAACAAGGTTGACACAGGAAAAGAACTATCCTCATGGTGACTTGTTTCATTTTTTAACGAGGTTGACAAAGTAAAAGAATCATACTCATACCTGATTCATTTTTTAATGAGTTTGACTCAGTAACAGGAACCATCCTCAGAAACTACTATTTCTAATATACCTACATAACCTCTTGATTCATTTTTTAATGAAGTTGACACAGGAAAAGAACTGTCCTCGGGTCTGTTTCATGTTTTTAACGAGGTTGACACAGTAAAAGAACTGTCCTCATATCTACTCTCTACAATCTACCTACATAACCTACTGATTCATTTTTTAATGAGGTTGACACAGGAAAATAATTGTCCTCATGGGTCTGTTTCATTTTTTATTGAGGTTGACATAGGAAAAGAATTGTCCTCATACCTGATTCATTTTTTAACGAGGTTGACTCAGTAACAGGAACTGTCCTCTGACCAACTGATTCATTTTTTAACGAGGTTGACACAGTAAAAGGACCTATCCTCATGACCCATTGATTCATTTTTTAACAAGGTTGACACAGTAACAGGAACATTCCCCATATCCACTGATTCATTTTTTAACGAGGTTGACACAGTAAAAGGAACTTTCCCCATATTCACTGATTCATTTTTTAAAGAGGTTGACACAGTAAAAGGAACTTTCCTCTTGACCCATTGATTCATTTTTTAACGAGGTTGACATAGTAAAAGGAACTATCCTCGCTAATCACTGATTCATTTTTTAACGAGGTTGACACAGTAAAAGGAACTATCCTCGCTAATCACTGATTCATTTTTTAATGAGGTTGACACAGTAAAATGAACTATCCTCTCTAATCACTGATTCATTTTTTAATGAGGTTGACACAGTAAAATGAACTATCCTCGTGGGGTCCCTTGTCATAGCTTCCAACTGGAAGAAACACATGTCAAGGGATGCACCTCAATCATGGCTTCCAAGAGCTCTTCATCAGATGGAAGAACAGTTCTCTGAAAGGAACACATTTCAAGGGACTCAAAATGGATGGTAACATCGTGTTCAAATAATCCCATAGGGTTTTCCATGTCAATTACCGGATCTAAGTCAAAGGAAGTCGAGCAAACAGTGAGAGGCTCGCTTGCATCGGTAATTGAAAACATGGGACTGGTTGCCACATAATTAACTCGTGGCGGGGTAGATACCACTTTAGTATGAGGAACATTTAGGGGTGTTGGATTATTTGTGGTCGAATCCAGACTAGCAATGAAATTTGGTCAACAGTCACAATGTTTCCATTGTGAGGGAAATACATCACGTGAAAGAGTGTCAATACGACAGCTTTCATTGCATAGACATAGTCTCGCCCAAGGAGTAAATTGAAATCCAAGGGGCCTCGAACTACCATAAGATCAATACAGACAGTTTTACCTTCTAAGGTAATAGGAAACTTAGGAAGGATCCCTAAAGGTTCACTAATGGTTCTGTTAAAAGCTTTCAGATTCTACATAATAGACACAAACTGAGGGGAACCCAAAACTTTCCAAGCAGTTGAGGATAAAATACTAACAGAATCACCTTCATCTACATGTGTGTGGCATACATTCTTATGACAAGCCTGCACAATTATTTGGAAAGGGATGGAGGAAGGAAGACGAGGTTCTGTCAGTCTATTCCAATCAAAGGAAAAGACCTCAGTAATTGGAGGGGGATCTGTAGGAACAGGTGAAATGCCCCCTGCGTAGAAGAATCTCATGTAACAAGAACAACCTGAGCGGTATGAAGTTCACTCTCTACAGGGAGAATGGGATCGACCGAATGTGAAATAGAGTCAACCACTTGATCAACAAAAGGATCATCAACCTGAGTGATATGAGTTTCACTCTCCAATGGAAGAGTGGGATTGACTATACTTGTAATTAGATCAATCACTCTGTCAGTTGACGGTAGGTTGGGAGAAATTTTACGGTAACCAGTTGGAAGTTCTTCTTATGGAATAGTAAGGTTTTCCAAAAATTTTGAGGCTTCATCCATGTGTGGGCAAATGTGAGTTTGATGACTCCCTTTGCATAACTTACAAGGAAACCTAATTTTACCCTTTTTCCCAGGAACCTGACTATCACTGGTTAATGGACCAACGATAATTTTATGAGAATGTTATGACCATACTTCCAAGACTTTAGGAATACCAGGACAATTGATAAGGAAGTGGTCGCCCTTACAAAGCTTGCAAGGTAATTTGGGTTTATGATGCATGTTGGAGGTTTCCTCAACACTACCAACACTTACAGCCATGGTTGGTTGGTTTACTTTTGTCTTATCTTGTTTCTTCTTCTTCTTCCCTTTCTTCTTCTTCTTAGCCACCTGGTTACTAGCATCAAGGCTTTTACCAAGCAAAGAGGAAGAAATGGAGGAAGAAATATTGGGCGAAGAAGGTAAAGGGTCAACAGAAGTTTGGTGATGTTGAGATGGTGAACTCTGTTGAGGTGAAGCATTTGGTTGAGGTGGAACAATTTGAGTATTCGGGGCCAACGAAGTTGAAAATAACCATATCGGTAAACCTATTGTAAATCCAGGTAATGACAATGTAACCATATAAGGAGGACCAACATTTCCAAAGCAAGGAAAAGTAATAGGATTCTCGTTAAGAGGGGTTCCTTAGTTGGTAAATTCCAGAACTGTTTCCATTAGATTCAAATTCAATGAATTTTATTAACAATTTAAAACTAAAATTAACGATTCACAATTCAAACCTAAACAATTAAAATTCACAATTCACACCTATGGCCTCTAAAAGTAAAAACAAATAAATGAACGTGCGCTATCAAATCTAGGAGTCAAACCACACACAAACAGTAGATTCCCGCACTAAAAACACTAGTTTGTGATGAAATCCAACATCATAGAATTTTAATGCAGAAATGGCAGTTGGAACAGTTACCCCGACAACCTGCTTAATGAAACAGACCGGTGCAAGTTTCTCCACTATGACATCTCGAGTGAAGAGAACCCTTCAGAGAGTCCAAGTGAGTCTAGTCAACGTCTACTCCAGGTACAGTGGGATCTTCCCTCCATTGTCACCTTGGGAAAGAATCCTAAATTTTATGGCAAATAAGGTCACCAACAGGAACAAATATACCTGGGGGAATAGTCTACGATATGATACACATGCAAGGGCAGAGTAACAAAGCTCAATCCCCTTGAAGTCTCCTTGACATAATCCAAGGTTTACCGACAAGTGACCCCAGGCTCCTCGACAATGGTCAATTCGAGGTTTACCGTTGTTAATACGTGTATATCTGCTATCGTTCCCAATGAGGAAGCATTGATTACCTCACTGGTTCGGATATGATCTCGTGCTTAACTCCTTTAGGAAGAGCTTCCCAGAGCATACATGCTACTATTGGAATTTTCCAACCGCAAGATCGACTACTTGTTTGTTTTAGTTGCTTTGGAAAGTTAACTACAACATATTCCAAAGCACTAATCCTGAGCTAGATTGGTGGAAAGAGCCCTAAAAATGTAAAAATTACTAGATGAATTTTAATTAAGCATTGTGTTATTTAGGTCGTTATTACTCAAAGGGTAAATGGATATGAAACCAATGGTGTTATGACCCGACCCAAAACTGAATACAATCGAATATGATAATGTAATATTTTCAATTCGATGAATCCTAACTAAAGTAGGGAGAGAGTTTCCATTCACTTCCAACAATGAAAAAAATTGATCAATAAGAGAAAATATAAAAAATTCTCTAATGTACTAATTTCATCAAGAAAAACTAATGCTAATCAATTCCAAATTTTTTATAATTTTTATGTTTTAAAACAATCATAAAAACATGTAAATTCAAATCAAATAAAACGAACTAAATCTACGATTGATTTTTCAGAATGTAAACTATGCAGTTGTAATCTATGCACAATTCACATGAAAACTATGCAAATGTAATCTATGCACATTTTTCATTCATATTCTGAAAATGAGAATTCTAATTATGCAAATGTGATCTATGCAAGGGAATTCTCAAACACAAGATGATTCTAATGAAATCTAAGAACCAATCAAGTGTAAGTAAAGAAAATTGGGTGAGAGTTCCAAATATCAAAAAATAAAAACACTCAAAGGCGAATGAGGGGGAATTTTTTTTGCAAAAACAAAAGCGAAAAGATGCAAAATTGTTAAGAGACTAAGACAAACCTCAAAGTAATGACCAAAGGAAATCAAATTAATAATTTCTCAAAAGAATATTCAAAACACCCAATTAACTTAACGAAGAAGGATGAGATTGTAAAATTGTTGAAAAGAAATTCACACAAGGCTTTCTGACAGAAAATACAAGTCTGGGTATACACTGAGAATCTAACAAACTGATCCAAAAAAGAGAATTTTAAGGTTTTCTAAAAATTTTCACAGGGTCCGCAGGATTCAGTGTAAACAGGTGCAGTCTCGAACTGTTTATACCAGAAAAGAGCGGAGATGCCCGCATTGTTTCTAAAAGAAAAGTGCGGATACCAAAAAACTAAAAGAAAAATAAAAAAACTCTAAAACATTTGTTAGGGATTCTATGGGGATAAACTACCCAAGCCAGTATAAACCAATCAAAATTAGAAAAAATAAATTCACAAGTCAAAAATAAAAGAAATCAAAGTTCAAGATCTATTCCCCAGCGGAGTCGCCATTTTGTTGGACGGATAAGTCGTTCTTGCGGACAAGACAGACCTCCCAAGTGTCCAATGGACAACTAGCAACAAAAAGCGAAACAAAATCTATTTTCTTTAGATAATATTCGACTCAGAATTAGCTAAAACAGAGGTTTTGAGACCTATCTATAGTCCAGCGTTGTTTGTAATGATCTTCTTTTCAATTTCTTGAAAGAGTTGTCTTCAAAGATCTGCAATCACAAACATGGAAAAAATCATAGCACCTGCATAGTATAAACTAATTCACGAATCATATATCTATCAAGATGATCAAGGAATTCAAGAAATAAGCTAATTAATTAAATAACCCATTGATAAAACATCATAAACAAGCTACTTAATTAAATAACTCGTTGAGAAAACGGGATTCATTTGTATTATCTTTGATGAAGAAAGAGCACCCCTTTGATTTGACCCCAAGTGTGCCGCTACCCAATGGACCGATCTATCGACACTCTATTCTGGAGAACGATGAAATCGAGAGGCAGATTCAGGATTTCCTGCAAAAAGGTCACATCCATCCAAGTTCATCGCCCTGTGGGAGCCCGATCTTGTTTGTTCAGAAGAAGGATGGGACTTGGAGACTCTGTATTGACTATCAGGCGCTGAACAAGATCACTATCCGGAATAGGTACCTGATCCCACGGATTGATGACCTTTTGGACCAACTCAAAGGGGCGAAATATTTCAGCAAGATCCACTTGAAGTCTGGGTATCACTAGGTACCAATCGAACCCTCCAATGTGTGGAAGAACGCCTTCAAAGCCAAGGAGGGCATTTTCGAATGGCCGGTCATGCCTTTCAGGTTGACGAATGCTCCGGAAACCTTCATGAGGTTGATGGACGACATGTTGTGGCCATTCACCAACTCGTTTGTATTGGTTTACTTGGATGACATTCTGATCTTCAGCCCGACTTGGGAAGAGCACCTCCACCACATCCGACAAGTCCTCCAAACAATGCGGCAACACAAGTTGTGTGCCAATTTGGAGAAGTGCACTTTTGGCATGACCCAGGTTCAATATCTAGGATACATTATTGATGAAAGGGGGGTGCATGTGGATCCAAACAAGATCCAAGTCATTCGGGATTGGCCAGTCCCAACCACTCTAGTAGAGCTCCGTAGCTTTCTGCGTCTTGCTAATTTCTACCGCCAGTTTGTGTTGGGATTCTCTCATATCACTTGGCCCTTGAGTCAAGTCACCAAGGGAGGAGCGAAAGAAAAAAAAAATTGTTTGGAATCTCAACAGAAGGTGTTCGTATAATTGAAACATCGCCTTTGTTCTGACCCAGTTCTCACATTACCAGACTTGCAACAACCATTTGAGATCAAGACATATGCCTTTGACTATGCTATTGGGGCAGTTCTTACTCAACATGAGCATCCGGTGGCATATCACAGTGAGACATTGTCTGACACAGCTCGCAAGTATCCCACTTATGACAAAGAAATGTATTCCATTGTGCAGGCTTGTCGACAATGGAAGCATTACATTCTAGGGAAGGAAAAAATAATCCACACAGACCACCGACCCCTGCAATTCATACAGACACAAAGGAAGTTGTTGAACGATCGCCATCAGAAGTGGTCCACATATCTGCAACAGTTTCATTTGAACATCAAGTACAAGAAGGGTAGCACCAATAATGTTGCATACTGCCTCAGCCAACCACCGATCATGGCGGTAACCACCATTCTCAACTCTTGTGGGCATGATACTTCTGATTGGCTGCTTCTCTACAAGAGCGATCCAGAATTTTGGATACACAAGTTTCAAATTTTCACCTCCAAGATGCATTTTTATGTCACCTGGGACACCTTTGTGTTCCTTCAAGAAAGTGTGCCATGATTATATGGGAAGCACACTACAGTCAAGTCCCTGGGCATTTCGAGGTCGAGAAAACAATAGCAGTACTGCATAAGTATTTCTATTGGTCGAACCTTCGACAGGATGTCGGGAAGTACATCAGATCCTACACTTCTTGTGCCACTTCCAAACCAACCATCAAGAAGAAAGGCATCTATACTCCGCTACCTAACCCTAGTCAACCTTGGGAATCCATCTCCATGGATTACATGTCGAGCCTTCCTTCTACTAAGCATGGAAACAAATGTGTTTTTGTGGTCGTCAAAAGATTCTCGAAGATGTCCATTATTGCGGCATGCAAGAAGAATATCACAGCAGAAGCCACTGCTAAACTCTTCTTTGAACGAGTGTGGGTGCACTTTGGGATCCCATAGTCTATCATATCAGATCAGGACAGTAGGTTCCTCAGCACATTTTGGTCCAGCCTCTGGTCAATGCTGGACACCAAGCTCACAAATTCCATAGCTTTACATCCCCAAATTGATGGCCAGACAGAGGTCGTCAACAGGATGATTGTACACATTCTGCGCATGTAAAATTCAAAGCATCCACGCACATGGGATGAGAGTCTCCCCTATGTATAACACAGTTATAACTAGGCTCTCCAAATCTCAACCGGCCACAGCCCCTTTCAGGTGGACTTGGGATTCCAGCTGCTATGTCCCATCGACGTAACCATGTCATTTACGATTACTCAGGCCGATTCGGCTCATGTCCAGTCTGAAACTAAAAAAGTGCACACCTTCATCGAGCGCATTCAGCACATCCACCAACAGGTGCATGACATATTGGACAGATCCATTGCTAAGTACAAGCAACGACATGATCAACATCGAGTGCCACACAACTTCCAAGTGGGCGACAAAGTGTGGCTACATTTGAAGAAGGAGCACCTCACTGGACCCCACCGCAAGCTTCGCCCGCTCTGATATGGGTCATACACCATCACCAAGATTGTAGGGAACAATGCCTTCGAGCTCAGTATTCCACCATTCCTTGGTCTGCACCCAATATTCAATGTGGACCTCCTTCATCCCTACTTCCCACCTCTACTGGATACCTCTGACATTGCAGAATAACTCACACCAACAGAGTTAAACCCAAAATACATGGATCAAGCCACCACAGATTGTATCATGGACATTAAAATCAAGAGCACTCGCCAACAGAAGATCCAACTGTATCAGGTTGTCAAATTTGGCCAACTCCTGCACCAAGGCAAGTGGTTCACCAGGGACCAAGTTCAGCAAAAGTTTCTTCATCTCATGGAGGAACTCAACGCAATGGGGACCATTACTTCCTAAGGGGGGAGGAATGATCCAGGTGGATATTGGTGGCCACCCACCTATTTCACTTGGGGCCCCACCATTGTCTCTTTCATTTTTCAATTTCAGCACAACTTACTATTTTTAGCAGTTTTTCAGGTTCTGAACTTCTGGAGCCTTTTTTAGGCCCTAAACAACGTTTTTTGGGCATCGCGCCTCTAGAAAATATGATTCCGTTCTAGAATCAATATTCGCGATCAGTAATTGTAGTCCTCGGATAGATATTTCTAATGATGTATCATGTGCGTCAAATGGAGATAGTATGCCATAGTTACGACCCCGGGAAGTTGAAACACCAATTTACCCAAATGGGGCCCATAGTTTTGGCGCTTCATCTCCTAGGGTTAGGTTTTTGGATGTTTAGGGTTTTCCATTGTTTCTCTATAGTAAATAGGCCCTCGAGCCTCAATGGAACACAGTTCAAAGGCATGTAGTCACCACATCTCTTCTCAGATATAAGCTACCATTTTGTTGTGTTCCTGCATAAATCCGGATCAATTATGTAGACACAAGAGAATTTATAGAATAAACTCCATCAAAGGTCCACATTCCTACAACAATTCTATTTGAACATCAAATACAAGAAGGGTAGCACCAATCATGTCATATATTGCCTCAGTCAACCCCCAGTTATGGCATTGACCACATTTTTCAACTCTTGTGGGAACAAGACATCTATATGGCCATACTTATACAATAATGACACAAAATTCACTGCCACGTACCAAATGTTGATGGCAAGCCAACAAGTTCCAAACTTCCACCAACATGATGCACTATTGTACTACCTAGAACACCATTGTGTTCCTTGAAGTGAGTGTGCTAAGTTGAACTTGGAGGCACATTATAGTCAAGTAGCAGGGAACTTTGGTGTGGAGAAGACAATGGAAATACTACAAAATTATCTCTATTTCCCAAAAAGTCAACAAGATGTTGGAAAGTATATCAATGTTTACACCGCTTATATCATTTCCAAACCAGCCATTAATAAATAATATTTGTACACCCCTCTACCTACTCCTAATCAACCTTTACAATCCATATCGATGAACTATATGTCTGGACTTCCTTCTACCAAGCATGGTAATGAATTTGTATTTTTGGTCATTGATATATTTTCCAAGATGGACATATTGGCTATCTGCAAGAAGAGTATCACAGCATAAGCCACTACTAAGCTCTTCCCTAAATGGGTGTGGGTACATTTTGGGATTCCACAAACCTTCATATCAAATCAGGATAGCAAGTTCCTAAGTGAATTTTTGTCGAGCTTTTGGTCATTGTTGGATATCAACCTCACCCAATCAACTACTTTCCACCCCAAACTAGTGGTAAAACAAAGGTTGTCAATAGAATTATTATGAAAATCTTGTGCATGTACAAATACAAGCATACACAAACATGGGATGAGAATTTCCCCTATGTTCAATACAACTACAATATATCTCTCCATAGCTCAACTAGCCACAAGTCATTTCATATGGTTCTCTTATTTCAACCACTAGTTCCCATTAATGTGCATTGTGCATAGGTAAAATATGCAGATGGCCAATCTGAGGTTGAAAAAGATACAAATTTTATTGAATGAATTTAGGAAATATTATATTAGTTCCATGATATCTTGCAAAAATCCAATACTACGTACAAATAATGCCTTGATCAGCACTTAGTGCCACACAAGTTTCAAGTGGGATACAAGGTTTAGTTTCATTTATAGAAGGAATGACTTGTAGAGGGCCATCGAAATATTTGGCCAATCTGTTATGGACCTTATACCATCACTAAGGATGTGGGTGATAATTCTTTTGAGCTAAGTATCCCCCCCTTCCTTGGCATGCTCCTGGTATTCAATGTGGACCTCCTTTGGCCATACTTTCCACCATTATTAGACACATCAGAAATTGCAGAGTAGTTGAAACCCACATACCTCAACCCAAATTTTATTTAACATTCCATAATTAATAGATCATGAACACATATATTAAGAGTACTCACCAATAGAGGATCCAATTGCATTAGATTGTCAAAAAATGTCAACTCTTGCACCATTAGAAAGTGGTTCACTTGGGGCCAAGTTCAACAGAAGTTTCCATGTCTCATGGAGGAATTCAACACAATGGATACCATTATTTTATAAAGGGGGAGGATTGATCCATTTCGATATCAGTGGCCACGCACCTATTCCATGGGCTTACAACACAATTTTCGATTTGGTGTTTTTTTCTATAGTTTTTAGGTCCTAAACTTTTGGAGCCATTTTGAGGCCCTAAATGACATTTTCCATGGAAATGTGATAAAATTGATCTTTGATTTCCATTGGTTATCAAAAAATGTACTCTTCGGATACAAATTTCCAATGAGCTATCTTGTGTTCCAAATGGAGATCGTATGCCAAAGTTATGACCTCAGGAAGTTGACCTTCCAACTTACGTCATTAAGGCCCACAAGGCTTTGGCGCTTCATCTCCTAGGATTATTTTTTTTAGATGTTTAGGGTTTCTCATTTCTCCTTTATGATAAAAATTCCTTCGAGCCTCATTGTAAGATATTTCAACAAAGGCATGTTGTTGTCACATCTCTTCTTAGAGATAAGCTACCACCATTCAAGCTAGTTTATTTTTATTCTGAATGTATGAAATTTTATCATTTTCCATTTATTAACAGAAGTTAAGTTTCAATGTATCTATTTTTTTGTTATAAATGTGTATATCATTTCATTCCCTTCATAAATTTGGCTCAGTGGTATTATAAATCTTCTATTTATCTATTTTTTGTGTATGACACCAACGAGGTCGGGGTATAAGGAGTTGGAACTTGAACTACTTGAGCCCTTACAAGCCCATCTTCACCGACCTTGAAAACCTCACATGGCGAAAGAAAATAAATACAAGGGAGTGGGAGATCCTATTAAATTGTTGTTCAAAGAAGCCCTAGAGCGATAAAGGAATGAGAGAATGGATAATTTTTTGCAGATACTTCAACAGATGCCAATAGGAGACATATCCTCATTAAGTGGCCACTTTGAAGGAACCACCCCCTTTAAGGTACAAGTTAATTTTTATATTCCTATATTTAAAAGGAATATAGATGCAAATTCTCTAAAAAAAATGGTTAAATTTGTTAGAATGCTATTTTTCAGTCCATAATTTTTTATATAGAAAAGATTAACTTTGCACTCCTTAAGGTCACCCCCCGTGTCAATCATTTGAGGGAAATTACCATGAGAAAAGGGCCACAGAGGAATCAACACTATTTTTGGTTGCAACCACTTGGAACTCCTTCAGGGATGTTGTTAAGGAAAAATATTACCTTATTGGAAGTTATGAAGACTAGTACATGAAATGGACCACACTATGGAAAGAAAGGGATCAAGTAGTGCCATAGTTCACAAATATATTTCATACTTTACACACCAAGTTGGGTATAAAATACTCTTAGTGACATATGGTGCTTAATTAATGTGGTTATCCACATAGATGCATCCAAACGGAAATGGAGTTCCTAGACATCTCCTCACTTAGCACGACATATCAATATGTTGTCAAAACTTAGCAAAAATTTAAAAATAAGAAGTGAGACAATGGATCTATGAATCATTCACAATGCAAGCAAGGAAAGGGAATCCTAAAATCATAAAAAAAAGGACAGAGCTAGGGTGAACCAACCCAGGATAACCCATCTAATCCAAAAAAGAAGAATGGTAATAAGAAGATCAAGAAAGACACAAAAAAGTGATGCAAGTTCCACAAGTTCTCCTCTCATGACACTAATGAATGTCATGCAAGGCAGTGATTGGTTACCAAGCTAAAAGCAGTAGAATTAGCAGAGCATAAAAACTGTGGGCTTGTTGACTTTAATTGTAAAAATACACAAGAGGTATTTGTAATAATAATTTATATATATAAATGTATAAGTGATGATTGAATGTTACAATGAGGCCACGCTTATATTCCTAGGTAGGTGGCCTTTCATGATTGGGCATGTCTTTTAGACATGCCTTTTCACTTAACTAACGACTATTTAATTTAATCATCGTTTGATTATTATTATTTACATTTATTTGTATTTATTCTATTTGTTATGAATTATATTCATAACATTGCCTTCTTCTCTAAAAAGTTTTTTCCTCAAAGCTTAATTACAGGAAATTTACTTCACCTTGATCTCGAACAATTGCCTTTACTTTCCTCACGTCATTTTTGACAAATCTGACTGGTCACGAGTACCTCAACATGTATAATTCTGTGATATTATTTTGGAACTAGTTTTAATAATTTTGTAATAATTTTTTTTTCTCCGTTTTATTTTTCATTATATATATATATATATATATATATATATATATATATATATATATATATATATATATATATATATATATATATATATATATATATATATATATATATATATATATATATAATTGTTTTTTTTTAAGAAATTTTACAAAATTTATTATAATATAAATTTATAAATTGGAGCATAAAAATTGTAGGCTTGTTGACTTTAATTGTAAAAATACACAAGAGGTATTTGTAATAATATATATATATATATATGTATAAGTGATGATTGAATGTTACAATGAGGCCCCGCTAATATACCTAGGCAAGTGGCCTTTCATGATTGTGCATGTCCTTTAGACATGCCTTTTCACTTAAATAATGACTATTTAAGATAATCATCATTTGATTATTATTATTTACATTTATTTGTATTTATTCTATTTGTTATGAATTATATTCATAAAAATTAGACATAGGTTTCAACTTTGAACCAAACCTAAACAAGGGGAAACATATGATTGATGCAGAACCCAGTCACATTGTTTCCACCAACAAGGTTCATCAAAGTGAGCCTAAAGATCTGGAAGAAGGTGAGAACATCTTTCACTCGCAAATGTGAGTGAAGGGTGCTCCATTGCATTTTATTGTCGATAGCAGGAGTCAAAAGAATCGAATATCCATCGAGGTCTTTAAGTGGCTAGGCCTACTAAAAACACCACACTCGCAGTCATACACCATTGGGTGGCTCCAACAAGGGAAATATATTCCCATCAACCAATAGTGTTTCCTATCCTACAACATTAAGCCTTTCAAGGATGAGGTATTGTGTGATGTTTCTCCCCTTGAATTTTGTAATGATTTGTTATGCCAGCCATACTTGTGGAATTTTCATGTTGTATATGAGTCCATACTTCATGGTGTTATTATTACTTTGGGTAGACAACTATACATTATACCAGAGATAGTATCGCCTACTAGTATTTCTTTTACCTCTTCTAAGCAATGTAGTAAGGTCATCTCCCACACTAGGAAATTTGCCTTCTTCTTGATTCTCTTTCAGATTAAGGAGAATATTGTGGCCACAGCTATGCCCTCAACATAGTAGAAGCAACTAGATAAGGTCGTGGAAGAATACAGATACATCTTCTCCTCACCCATTGGGGCACCTCTGTACTATCATGTCAAGAATTTAATCAATTTGACCATCGGTGCACTTATACCCAATGGACCAATATATTGTTTCTCTCTTCTTGAAAATGAGGAAATCAAGAAACAAATCTAAGAGTTTCTCCAAAATTGGCACATTCAACCAGTTTCCTCACCCTATGGAAGCCTAATTGTAATGTGCATAAAATATATGGAACCTAGTGACCATGCATTGATTATCAGGCCCTGAACAAAATCATAGTTAGGAATAGGTACCTAATTCCTCGTATTGATGACCTTCATGACAAATTCAAGGGGTACAAGTACTTTAGTAAGATTGATTTGAAGTCCAAAAACCTCTGAATCCCAACAGAACCAACTGATTTGTGGAAGACTGCTTTCAAATCCCATGAGGATCATTTTGAATGGTTGGTCATTACCTTTGGTTTGACGAATGCCTTAGAAACTTTCATGAGGCTGATAGATGGTATCTTGCAATCTTTCACCAACTCCTCTATGGTTATATATATGGATGACATCCTCATCTTCAACAAGAGTTAGGAAAATCTATTGCATCATATTCAACAATTCCTTCACACTTATATGTAGGAGCATCAAAGATTCCAAGACATTTTGACATTTGAGAAGGAATTCTAATTCCTTTATGTAAATAATTATATTTTCTAAATCGATAAATGAATGTCATAATCTAGAAGATAATCTTGGATAAGAGGATTTGATCCTCATAGAGAGAAGATAGAATAGATAATATTTTTAGAGAACAAATCTGCCTTTTGAGGCATGAGAGATTTAGAGAATAAATGGAGTGATTTTAGGCTCTAGGAAAATCTACTTTCTTCCAAAAATGCTATTTATCATTGTAAGCTTGCAAGCATGAGAAAGTCGCCAAGAAAATGTGCAAAGAGGCCGAAAAGATGAGGCCTGAGAATAGTCAGGGCTAGAGGAGCACCCAAATTGTGGATTTGGATCTATAGGATATTTATGTACAAAATTTGGTTTATTGAATTATTGTGTTATTTTCTCTAAATAGTGTATACCTCTTTGTTTTGTGTTATTTTTTGATATTGAATGAATGCATGAATAAATTGATGATATGCATATGAGAATATAAAATATGGCATTTTTATATGAGCATTGATGAGGTTGAACCTGGTCAAGAATGTCATTAAGAATGAGTTCATTGTTCTGGTTATTACCTTAATTTCTTTCAGGTTGAACTGTTAGAGTGGAACGTGTGATACATAGAACCATAGATTTGATTGAGTATGTCCCAAGTTCTTAAGGGAGTGGGTTGTAATGTTCTATATCAATGAAGATTTTAAAGATAGTGGCGAAAATTATTGCAAAGCTAAGTGTTGAACAAGTAATTGTCAATAAAGAAGTCACAACCAAAGTGTAGTCCAATCCCAAAAGAGAAATCATTATTTCTTATTCGAGTCAAGGGGGTTAGTTGTGGGAATATTGAGAATGATTGAGTGTGCCTAGTTTGAGGGATTTCACCGCCAAATTGAATATCTAGTAGCGTGAAGATGTTGGTCGCAATCATCTATGTGGATTGGAGGTTGCATTGAGAGGAAAGTGTTGTCTCTTCCTACAACAAGAATATTGTTGAGGGGAGATCAATTGCTAAGAAGGATCATAATGCAACACTTGGGAGAATCTAATCTCAAGTCAAGGACCATGCAGCTATATAATGAGAAGAAAATCACATTAGGCTTGCATTGGAACTTATTAATTGTATGTGTGTGTGAAGGTGACAAACTATAATTGCCACAGGTGTGAAATTGAAATTGGATGTGTATTTGAGCAAAGCATGTGGTCATAAAAAAAAATATTTTCTCCTGTGATAATTCACAACTTAGTCAGTAGTGTTTGAAAGTATGAAACCATAATGAATACACCCAACTTGAAGGTTGATTATGTTTGAAGGAACTTAAGCATTAATTTTAATATCTAAAATTTGAGAATGCATCCAGCTCATCATGAATTTAACAGGTGAATGTGCCCAACATATAGTTCCATAATTAATAACTCATATGCAGTATAAGAGTATATCAAAATGTAACTAGGGTAGGTTAAAGATGCAGGAAAAATGTATTTTCTTGCATTTCACTCTACGGAAACACAAGATATGTGCTAACTTGGAAAAATGCTCGTTCAACATGAACAAAGTCCAAAACCTAGGCTACATTATTGATGAGCAAGGTGTGCATGTAGATCCAACCAAGATCCAATTCATTTATAATTGGCTAGCATCAACGACTCTAACAGAGCTTCGCAGCTTCTTGGGCCTTTCTAACTTATATTGAAGATTCGTGTTTCAGTTTTCTTATATCACTTGTCCATTAATTCAAGTGACCAAGGGAGGAGAAAAAACAAGTTTTTTTGTTTGAGTTACAACAAAAAGAATTCGATGAATTGAAACATTGTCTTTGATTTGCACCAGTCCTCACCCTGCCATACCTGCAAAAACTATTTGAGATTGGTATAAATGCCTTTGGCTATGCTATTTGTGCAATCCTCATTCAACAAGGACATATGGTGACCTATCACATTGGAACACTCTCTGATACTCTCTAGAGATTCCCGCCTATGATAAGGATATGTATTCCATCATGTTGGCCTACCAACAATGAAAACACTATATTCTGGAGAAGGATATGAGCATCCACACATATGACAAACCTCTTTAATTTATGCGTGCACAAGGGAAGTTACAGAATGACCGCAATTAGAAATGATCCACATACTTACAACAATTCCATTTGAACATGAAATACAATAAGGGTAGCACCAATCATGTCGTGGATTACCTCAATCAGCCCCTGATTGTCGCAATGACCATAGTTCTAAAATATTATGGGCATGATACCTCTAGCTGGCCACATCTATACAATAGTGACTTGGAATTTGTTGTCACATACCAGATGTTGATGGCACGCAAGCAAGTTCCAAACTTCCACCTCCAAAATGCACTATGGTGCTACCTAGCACACCATTTTGTTCCCTTAAGAGAGCATGTCAGGCTGACCTTGGAGGCACATTACAGTCTGGTAGCATGGGTACTTTGGTGTGGAGAAGAGAGTGGAAGTACTGCAAAATCATTTTTATAGGCTAAAACTTCAACAGGATGTTGGCAAGTATATCGTCTTGCATTTCATATGCCATTACCAGACTAACAATTAGGAAGAAAGGCATGTACACCTCTCTATATACTCCTAATCAACCTTGGGAATCCATCTTGATGGACTGTATGTTTGTTCTTCTTTATATCAAGCATAGTAATGATTTTTTGTTTGTGTTCAACGATATATTTTCTAAGATGGTTATTTTGGTTGCCTACAAGAAGAGTATCACAGCAGAAATCATTGTCAAGATCTTCTTTGAATAAGTGTGGGTACCATTTGGGATCCTGCAAACCATCAATTATCAAATCAAGATAGAAGGTTCCTAAGTGCATTCTATTCAAGAACAAAGTTACTAATTTAACAAGAATTGTAACCTCAGAACGAGATCTCTAGCCCTAAAAACCCATATTTTGGGAAAAAAAACATGAAAAAACACTCTAAAAACAAAAGGTATTAATATAACATTTAAAAAAAAAATGTAGTGGCATTAAAAACCAATTTTTTTGCAGTAAACATAAAAAAAAAAAAAACACCCAAAAAATGAAAAGTGTTAATGCTACATCAACAACATTATTTTTCGAGTTAAAATTCCAATTTTATTAACAATAGCATTAAAAACTAAAATTTTCATGCAATAAACATGAAAAAACGCCCTTAAATCAAAAAGTGTTAGTGTTGCATCAACATTTTTTTTTGTTAAAATTCCAACATTTATTAGCAATGACACACACACACACACACACACACACACACACACACATATATATATATATATCTTAAAATTCAAATAGTTTTCAACAATAACATTAAATATAAAATATCATGATTACAAAAAACCTTAAAGTTCCAATAATTTTCAATCGTGCTGTTAAACATAAATATCATGGCTTCAAAAAACTTTGAAATTTGGGCATTTTTCAACCATGGCATTAAAGATTAAATATCGCAACTGTAAAAAAAACTTAAAATTTCAACTTTTTTTTAGTCAGAATTTAAATCAAATAGCAACAAGTCATTATACCAAAAATAAATTCTTTTTTAAATGTTAAAAATATAGTTTTTTTTAAATCTTAGCCTAAGAGATATTAACGCATTGTAACGAAATTTAAAAATCAAGCATCCATTGCAATGAAAATATAAAAAATCAAATTGATACACGGTGGAAGTGAGCTTGACCCATTGCAATGAAAATTTAAAAACCAACCATGAAACTGACATATTAAAATAATAAATAAAAATGAAAAAAAAAAAGCAAAACCAAATTAAAACCAAAACCAAAGCCAAAACCAGAACAAAAATTAATTAATTAATTAATTAAAACAAATTTTAAAAAAAAACAATAAAATCAAACATAAAAATTATTAAACAAACCTTTAAAAATATATTTTATGTAAAAAAAAATTCAAAAAAAAAACATTATCAAAAAAAAAAAAACCTAAAAATAATAAATAATAAATCAAATAAAAATAAATAATAAACTAAATTAAAAAAAAAACAAATTAAAAATATATTTAAATAGCTTCATTGGCAATGGCCTTGAAAATGAAGTCTCACTGAACCGGAAATCTTGGATTCAAATTGTGCAATTCTCATAAGCTTACTAATAGCTATGTCAATGCTAGATTATATATATATATATATATATATATATATATATATATATATATATATATATATATATAAGAACTTTTGGATTAATCACATCATTAGGATTAGGTCGACGTTTCGAACCAACTAATGTGGTTCATCCTCATGACAGGTGGAAAGACTAAACGATCTCGATGAATAAATAGTGGAGATGCATCATTGCCCGGAAATAGCCATTGAAAATTAATCGTTAAGAACTAGCCGTTAGAAAACTAGTTAGTTAGTTAAAAAATAATTAATTAATTAAATAAATCAAATTAATTAATTAAAATTAATTACAAATAGATTAATAAATTATTAAGAACTTAAAATAAATAAATATAATAGGTAATGGGGGGAATTTAAAAAATATATAATTAATTAATTGTTTAGATAAAGATAAATCAATAATTTAAATAAAATAATAAGAAACAAAGAAGGATTAGGGTGGACCCAAAAATAATAATAATAATAAATAAAATAAAATAACCAAATAAGTAAATTAATTAATTAAATTCAATAAAATTTAAAAAAGAGGTTTATAAATTATTAAACTAAATACAGGTAATAGAGAGAGGTAAAAAAAATTCGATTCAATAAAATAAAATTAATTAATTAATTAATTATTCCAATAAAATTAATTAATTAAATAATAAATAATAAGACATACTTTAGGGAGGGGCAGAAATTATTAAAAATAAATATAAATAAAATAATTAATTAATTAATTAAAATAAAGTAAAATCAAATAAATTAATTAATTAATAAAATCAAATAAAATCAAAAAAATCAATAAATTAATTAAGATAAAATAAAACATAAAAACTATAAACAAAAACAAACTTACCTGGCAAGAGCCGGGGTCCAACTCTTACTTAATTTCCAACCATCATCACGGTTGAGATTCTTAGCATGTCGTTCAATTTCGATTACCTCCCTTAATTTCCTATGGTGGAAGTGATCAACCATAGTGTTGGAGTTCCAGTGTTTGGCCAGATTGGCAAGACCAAAAGACCGGACAACATCAAAACCACTTTGGGGCCCTAGGATCTAGCCCTCCTGGACCCGGAGAGGGATCTCTCCATAAAAGCAAAGAATGATATATCTTTGAAAGCTCAAAATGAAGTATTAAGCTAGGTATGAAGCACAAGGGGTTTTTTAAATGATTTGGTTGTTGGGTTGGAGACCATTAACTGAGAAGGTAATGGGAGAAAGGAACACAGCATCAGGATGTTTCGGTAAAAGAGGATAGGTCAAGAAAGTGTCAATCCATTGGGCAATGGAGTCATGAAAGGGGATTACTTGCATAACAACTAACCATCGCATTCCATAGGGCAAGTCATCTATACTAAAGGATCTTGTAGATAGATGGTGGAATGGAAAATTAAGGAGTGAAATGGAAAGACACAAAGGCAGCTTAAGATCAGGTCAGAGGTCATTTAACTCCAGGCCTGCTTTCAGCATACTCTCAAAGAAAAACACTTAAGATTTAACACAGAACTAGGCCTAAGATCAGAGAAGGGCTTTTAACCTTCAATGCTTCGACACTAGCTCTAAGAGATCTTAGAAAGGCCAATCTATTGGAAAAGGACCCCAGTGGATAGGGCTCACGCTAAATCCCCGGTATCTTCCAGCTCAAACCCAACAAGAACAACTAAGAAACAAACCTCGAATTCACACATCGGTAAGCATGGGCTAGACCAACATATTTAACTGGTTAAACTACATGAATTTGCTCTCAGATGCACTATCAGCAGAAAACATCAAAGATAAGAAGAGCAGTGGGCAGTAAGGTACCATGCGAGGGTATATCCTAAGCCTGATTTACTATTTCTTATCAGAGAATAATGGACAGTATGATTTAAATGAAATAAGACAATGCAATAAGAGAACATCACCCGTAATATAGACCAGGATCCTGTGAAACGCTTGTTCAATTGATATGAAAAACCAGTCACATACTCTAAGCTCAATGGCTGATTACAATCCAAACTTCTCCTCCTAGCCTACTAAATTACAAACTACTAAGCTACTTCCCCCAATAACAGTTCTGCAATCGAATGAATCCCTACAACTAACAACAACAAAACTTTACAATGAATTTTATAGGGGTTCTTATAGGAGAATGAGTAACTGTAGTAGCAGATGTACATTTAATTGATTTCATTAAGACAGAGTGGGGGAAGTGTTCGTGCCCACTCTGCTTAATGGCTCTGCATTGTTGTGTGTACTCTATAGTCTGGTTCGAAGTCTTTGTTAGGTTTAAATTAACCTCAGATGTGTTCTTTGAAATACTTCTCTGACTGTAAGGTACTATGTTCTGTCTTCTGAAACAAGTAAGCTGACTGAAGGTCTTCTGGTCTTCCATGCTTCCAAAACTGTTGTTCTGACAGTTCTGAAGCTTCTGTCATTGTAATGGATTTTAAGAGCTCGAGGAGGCTTGGAGACTTCTGTCGAAAGGTGTACTTTCTGAGAAAATACGTTCTGTTGTTATTATATCACAGATATGGCTTGTTTCATGTGCTTAGACCTTATTAGGCCTCTTAATCTTCCTCATGGTCCTTAAACTGCGTCTTCGTCCTTTAATCATCGGATTAAAATCATTAATCTTCAATAATAAGAAGTAATCCTTTGATCTGCCTCTGTTGATACACTTTGCCGTAGCTATGGTGGTTTCTCTGCGCTCTGAATCACAGTGACTGTGATTATGGAAAATAGAGTGAATTTACCACTCCGTATACCCTGCACAACGCAATAAATATGTCATATAAATCCAGGGGGAGTGGCAGAAGATGTTGTGGAGGCCTGTGGAAACAGTGGTAGAAATGGTGGATGCAGGTGAAACGGGTGAAAAACGCTGCAGAATGGTGGAAGGGTGACCTGATGAAAGTTTGGGTAATAAGGGTTGCAGACCGTCCGATCAGATATGGAAACGGTGATCAACGGACAGGATTTATGAATGGAGGTGTTAATAGTAAGTTGGGCAGAAGAAATAACACTTTAGTGTTAAAACCCAAATTTTAGTGCTTGGGCGATTTACAAAGAAAATGGAGCAAATGAATGAAGTCGGGGCCTTTAATGGTGGGACCCGGAAGGCGGAGGGCGATTTTGACTGTGGGGCGTTAGATCGCAGGAGGCGATCAATGGTAGGGATCATCGGATGAAACTCTTTGGAAATCTGATGGAAGAAAGTTAAACAGGAATGCGATGCAACATGGGCCATAGATCTGTATCAACAAACGGCTATGATTAAAGATGGGGCTTTTCGGGAGCAACAGGGGAAAAGTGGCTTAAATGGAAAAACTGCCAGTGTCGCGCGGCTTCTGAGTGGTTTGGAAAATCCTCAAAAAAAACGCGATATATGTCACTGCTTGACGCGTGGCAAAACAAAACCACTTTTATCACGTGATTTATGATCATTAAAGTTTGGACGCCAAATAACGCAATATGCATGTGGACCGTCGGATGGAGGGGTGGAAGATCAGACGATGTAGGGTGGAGCGCGAAATGGGAAGATGCGCGGTCAGTAATGGCGGCGGATGGCCCAGGCAGATTTGCTATGGGGCGTCCGATTTGATGATGGACAGTGGAGATTTAAGGAGAAAGCAGAGGCAAAAAGGGAAAAGTGAAAGGGTGGGGACGACAAGAGTTGTTGGATCTAAAGAGATCAACGGTGGGAAATCAATCACAATCGGAGAAGGCAGGGGCCCGAGGCTCTGATTTTTGGTCTTGCGATTACCCCAGGACCGTTGGATCGGCGGGGAATCAACGACGGAGATTTGACTAGAGGGGGAAAGACGGGGGCAAATGAGCGAGCGCGAATTAATTCAAACCGCGGGATCTGATGGATGAACGGTTCAGATCGAATCGGGACTCACCAATTGGCAAAGGTCAAATGCGATGGGATTGGGAGCTGCGACGGTGCGATTATGCGATAGCCGTTGGATCAGAATGATAGATCAACGATCTACACGTAATCGGAGGGGTGAATGTAGAGCGATGACGGGGCGCACTGCAGAACAAGCGCTGACCGTTAGATCTTAAAAGATAAACGGCTAACGTTGCACCCGCGGGTTTACAGAACAAAGTTTCTCGCATCGGAAGATTTCAAGAAACAAAGGGAAGGGTGCACATTTGTAAGTTGCGATTGCAATCAACGCCCAGGGCTTTAGCACTTGGTCCTGGGTGCGGGTCATATGTGGGGAGGTGGTTAAGGGGCTTAGCCGAAAGGGGTTTAAGCCTCCAATGTAAAAAGGGGATTTTGGCTTAAATTTAAGTGCTTTTTAAGTCCAACTGGGGGTTTCGGTAGAGGGAATAAGGGGTTTTGAGACCACGTAAAGGGCCTTATGAGGTTTTAAAGGGGGTTTAGGGAGGTTTAGAGGGTTAATGAGGGATTTTGAAAGGGGAAAAAAGGTGATGAAAACAGAGGCTTGGAGGGGACAAAATGGGCAAATGGAGGCCTTCTTGAAGCATTCTTCTTCTCAAAACAACAGGGCTTTAAAATGGAAACAGCAGAAAAGATTGTTCAAAGGGTAAAGGACACATGGAGGCTTCAAGAATGATATGTTTTCAGAGGAAATGTATTTCTTGAAGGCTCAAAAACAATTTAGCCACCTGTTTGCTTGTCAAAAAATTCATAGGTGGTTAACACTTAGCAAGAAATTTTGAGTCCTCAACACAAGCATGGTGGCAGGATTTTTCCACATGTTCAGCAAGAGCTGAGGTACGGGACCGATTATGTCTAATATCTGTTGCATGCTTCCAGATTCTCTGCCTAATGGATCGACCTGTTTCTCCTATATAGGGAGTTCCACAAGAACAAGGAATCATGTAAACCCCTTTCATGTCCTTAGGGTCGATAGGGTCTTTAACATACCTAAGAGAATTTATAATAGTGCAAAGAGGTTTGAAAGAAGCAAAGATATTATTTCTCTTGAGGACATGGGCAATTTTGTCCATTGTCCCCTGAATAAATGGGAGATGGACCTTGGAAATAGGATCCACCTGAGTAGATTTTCCACTCAATACTTTATACGCCTTCTGAAAGGCTTTAAGACCTTGAGATCTACTATAACCATTATTTTCAAAAACATCAAGAAGATGGGATTTCTCTGATTCCAAGGAGTTGTCGTCAGATATTCTAAGAGCACGAGTCGCGAGAGTACACAGAATACCAAATTTCTGAACAGGAAAATGATATATATATATATATATATATATATATATTATTTGAACCATATTAAATATTTTAAAAACAAATTTAAAAATAAATAAATAAATATATATTAAAAGATATATATATATATATTAAAAAAAATTAAAATTTTAAATAAAATATATTAAAAACATGTATATATATAAAAATATTTAAAAAAAAAACATTAAAAATAAATTAATTGATTATAAAAACATTAAAATAACTATAATATATATATATTTATAACATTAAAAATATTTGTTTTAAATGTTTTTAATTTATTTTTCCATATATAATTTTTTTTGGTTTGTTTTTTTATATTTTGTTATTTTATTTTTTTGGTTAAAGCTATTTTTTATCTTAAAATTGTATGTGAATGGTTATTTTAATATATATATATATATATATATATATATATATATATATATATATATATATATATATATTATCGTTTTTCCATGTAAAATTGGTTTTTTTTCAATTTTTTCCATAAAAATAATTCATTAAATTTGTCATTTTTAGCGGAAAAATCTCAAAATGTATATTTTTTAATTATATTTATATATATAATGTGTGTTTTAGGTAAGTGTTTAAAAGTATTATTTTTTAAGCACAAATATTTTGTGTATTGAAGTATTAATCAATTATACATAAATATATAAAAAAATCTTCACTTGAAAATATTAACCATATTATTTTTTTAAATTTTGCAAAAATATTGAAAATTTCACTATAAAAAAATATTGCAAAAAAAACAATAAATAAAAACTTGAAAAACCCTTAAAAATCAAACATCTTAGGAAGAAGAAGAAGAGGAATAAGATTATTTGAAAAGTGGTTAAATAACCAACATTTTAAAAAAATGTGCATACTTGGAACATAAGAAAATTTAAAGCAGTTTTCCACAGGGACATGTCCCCTAGGGTTGAGGGTGCCCGCACCCCACAGACCTAGTATGGGGGGATGTCTAGGAAAACATTTCCCTACGTCCCCCTTTGGGGAGACGTTGGGAGACGTAGGTGAGTGTTTCCCTAGTTTTGGGGACGTGACTCCCCAAAAAGGGTGTTTTTGTGAGCTGCCCCCTCCCCCAAGAGAAGGCTAGGAGTCTCCCCTTAATTTTTCTTGAAAAGCAATTATTTATCAGTGAAAAAAATTAATATTCAACCCTAGTGCCCTATTAATGCTATGTAATTGATGGTAATGTTAAATTCTTAAAGTAAAAGTGAAATTCTCCTTTATCTTTCATTTGCATAATTTTACTCAAATTTTTAACATTACCATAAAATAACTAGGGTGTTTGAGAGTGGTTCCAACCTCATCATACTTTATATGGAGAAAATAAAATTTCATATCTCATTCAAAATTTAGCAGACTTAACCCCTGATCAAGGTGTGAGCTAGAGGGAAATTTCATTATGGTTAGTTAATGGGGGTCTTTTCGAGGCACCTCCCCGCCACCCTCCAAATGCTCGAGGCATATGGAGTGGTGGCTCCATGTATGTGATGATTAAAGTGTATTGTCAAAGGTTGCAGAAGTAGTCGTTTCGGCAATTTTATGATATTTTTTGGGTGTGAGGTTGGCGGTCTTCCGGTGAATGTGAGTTGCCTGTCGAGGTGTGTTGGTGTTGGGCTATGTGGGTTGGCGAGAGTGCAGAAGTGGGTACGGTCTCGGCTGCTCCCCGCGCTGGTAAACGGGTATGTAGCAGGCTTTCCTTATAATTCCCCCATGCATCGGTCGTATCGTTTGTTGGATTTCAGGATCGTCTGGTTTTGAACCATTGAGGTTTCAGAGGAGGATGGGCTCTATGCATTTGCATGTGCCTGTATGGGATTCGAAGCAAGGCTTAAAGTCTTGTATTTTTTCTGTCTGTAATTTTTGGGATTTTTCTATCCATTATGGGGTTATATTGTCGGGAGTTTGTTTATGGGTTATGTCTCTATGATTATTTTTTTTAGGGCCTTGTCCTGAAAGGGTTATGAGTATTCTTTGTCTCGGGCTTGTTTCTAGGTTATGTCTCTAAGAATATTCTCTATCATGGCCTGGGTTATTATGATGGGAGTATGGGATTGGGTTAAGTCTCTATAGGTTCTACGTCTCTCGTATCTGACCAGGTTTCGTCTCTGGTATGATACTGGGTTTCGGTTAGGTGGGTTATGCCTTTGTGGTTACTCTATACCCCGTCTGTGGAGCCTGACAATGTTTCTTAGGGTTAGTGGCCCAATTACCACGCCCTTGGTATCAGACCAAAAGGTTGTGTTAGTCGACAATATTGTTTGTCAAATTCTAAAGAGGATGAGGGGCACGGTTAGGTTAATGGGGGTCCTGTCTCTTTTCTGGTTGGCCTGTAGTGGAATTTTGCAATGGATAAGGAGGGGGATGATCCCTTGGGTTTTATATTGGCAATATTTGGCTCACGTAACTTCTCTGGTATGTGACCGGGTTTTGTCTCTGGTAGGATACTGGGTTTCGATTAGGTGGGTTATGCCTTTGTGGTGACTTTATGCCCCATCTGTGGACATTGATAATGTTTCTTAAGGTTAGTGGCCCAATTACCGTGCCCTTGGGATCGGACCAAGAGGTTGTGTTAGACAACAATATTGTATGTCGAATCCTAAAGAGGATTAGGGTCACGGTTAGGTTACTGGGGGCCGTGTCTCTTTTCTGGTTGGCCTTTAGTGGAAGTTTGCAACGGATAAGGAGGGGGGTGATCCCTTGGGTTTTATATTGGCAATCTTTGGCTCATGTAACTTCTCTGGCAGGTGTATGATGCGGTAAGCCAGTTTCAAGCATCAAAAATGATGCGGCTATCATGAGGGAACGTCTGAAGAAATTCGATAGTTAATGGAAGAATGGGAAGAAGACCTTAGTAGGCAGGCAGGCCCGATGGAATTAGATGTGGAGGATTGGCGAGTTCTAGTGTCGGATCCAAGGCACACCCGAGGTCAAACCACACAATTTAAACACATATTGTTCTTGTATTGGTCCGTGAAAAGAATCCTGGTGAAAGCTTTGGAACAAATCTCAGTGGGTATGGCAACAATAGTGCAGTATTTTCCTTATTACAAAAAATAATTTTAGAAGCTTCAATTCCAGCTGCAAAATCAAGATGGCAGAATATAGTGCACTGAAGAGCATATCCCTTTTATTCTTCCACAAACAGAGCTCACGGGTTCCACTGCTAAGGACTCGGCTCCAGTGGAGTCTATGTCTACCGATGATGCTAAGTAGTTTGATAGTTGTGTCCTTATTTTTTCATTTTCGGTATGCAGGAAGACTTTAAATTTTAGTATGTTGATAGTTATGTTTTCAAGTATCTAGAATATAGGCAGTTTAAAGATAATCAGACATATCTAGCTTGGTTTGAAAGACTTATTATTTGTTGCTACTGGATGGCTATCACATTGTTAGGTGGCCAACAGACTTGGTTTCCCTTCGGGAAAGTTGAGGCCACTTGACGATTTTCTTGTGGATGTAACTTGCTTTTATATATTAATGAAAAAGGAAGGACCTACCAAGCTTACAAAAAAAAATCGTAGACTTGACAGTTTTCAGGAATTTGGGATTGGGGGGATTGCAATGTGTCCATTGGATTCTATCAAGTATGACGGTCTGGAACTAGAATTTAATCAAGAGCACCAAGCCCAAAATCACCTCTTTTGAGGGGGGACATGGCTCTCTCAATTTTGTCTAATATCCCTTGAAATTTATTTATAAAAATAAAGGCAAATACATAACAACTATCAAAACTTGAACTAATTTGCAATCTCTAACTCACTCATTTGACTTACCAAGCTTACTTCTAATTGGCTTACCATGCAATGTCATCTGAATTACCAGTTAATTTTTCTCTCCTCCCTTGCAGTGCTCATTGTCCATTTTTTATTTTCAATTTTAACTTTTGAGTCTTCACCTTGGATATTTATGACCTTAGATTGATTCTTTGACTTGTCACTCTTTATATTTTTTAGTTTTAGTTATATCAATTTACCATTTTAGTCTTCAGACTTCAGTATTTATGATAGTATATTTTGCTTACTACTAATTAGATTATAAAATGATGAATGATGAATTTAAATTTTTAATCAATTAAGGATCTAAAATGATGAATGATAAAATTAGTTTTTAAATCAATGTAGATTCTAAAATGATGAAAATGGATCAATGTATTTTATTATTGAATCTCATGTTGTATGGATAATTGATATATGCACTAGTATGCATGATGAGTATGAATCAATGTATTTCATTATGAATTCAATTACGTATGGATCAATGTATTTATACTTTCATTATTGAATATAAATTTGAATATTATACCCTGACGTCCCACCTAAATTTCTCTAAAATTTGAGGTAACTCCCACATGTCCCCTTTGTGTGTCTCCCTGTTTCTGCGGCCCCCTGTCCCGGAGTCTCGGTGGAACATTGATTTAAAGTGTCAAAAATATCCCAAAAAAAAAGGTTGATATTGCATCAACACTTTTCAAAATCTGCATGAAAATCACTCACATTTAAAAATATATATATCCATACTTAATATATAAGAAAAATCAATATGTCAAAAATAAGCCCTCCCCCCCAAAAAAACAATTGGTTGATGTTGCATCAACACTTTTCAAAATCGGCATGAAAATCACTAATATTTAAAAAAAATTGTTCATACTTAATACATAAAAAAAAATATGTTCCAAAAAAGTTGATGTTTCATCAACATTTTTCAAAATCAGCATGAGAACCATAATATTTTGTGACTTCTAAAAATACAAGAACTTGGTACAGTTTTTGTTAAATTGGTAACTTTGGTCATTGTTGGACACCAAGCTCACCAAATCAATTACCTTCCACCCCCAAATTGATGGCCAGACAGAGGTCATCAACAGAGTGATTGTGCACATTTTGCACATGTACAGCGCCAAGCATCTATGAACATGGGATGAGAATCTCCTCTTTGTTCAACAACTGTTGGAAAAATACTAAGAGGGGGGGGTTGAATCAGTATTTAGAGCTTATTGATAATATTTTAACTTTTTCTTTTACAGAATTCCATACGCGGCTTCGATGAACCCAACTCGCGTATACACGTGGATCTGCTGAAAGAAACTAGCATATACTGACATAAATTTACATATTAGAAAACTTTCCAGGAACAGTATTTTACTCGGATTTAACAGTGATGCATCAAATTAGATAATCAGTAGATATGTTCAATAACAACATTATAAATCATCACATAAGAGCAACACACATGAACACCAAGAATTAAGGTGGAAACCCAATTCGAGAGAAAACGACCGTTGTTGTCGTCTCTGTCTTCAAAATTTATTATTATGAAAGACTATTTACAATATGTACTGATGCAGACTCATCAATACGCAGGCTTCAACCTGTTGAAGGCTACAACCTTCTCTAGTTTTCCAACTACTACTGGAAGGGAGCTACAACCCCCTTTCTTCTTGTTTACCAGCCACTGTTGGAATGGAGCTTCAACCCCCTAAACAGAACACCAGCTTCTACTGGCAGGAAGCTTCTACTTCCATACTGAAGGCTTCAACCCTCAGACCCACTGCCAACCACGTTTCATCAATTTTCATACTGGATCAAACAGCATTAACACAACCCTTCACTAATATCAACAATCATAAACTTTGCCCAATACTCCAATCAGAACAGTGAAACCACTATATCCAGAACATCAGAAATAACCCAAACTTCAGAATAAATATGCATATACAAAATCAACCCTGAACAGTCATCAATTTAAATATAATACACTACTTTGCTTCATTGAATCCGCGTGTATACGCACTTTCCTGTACACCAACCTGTGTATGCCTCTGTACATACTGTTTTCATAACTTGAGATGAATACACTACTTTACTTCATTGAAGTTGCGTGTATACGCGTTTTTCTTTGCATTAACCCACGTATACTTCTGTGTATACTGTCTTTCAGAATGTGATCAGACTTAGATTCAGATCTGAGGCTTTCAGTCAGACATTTTCTCAGCAATGCAGAGCCATTCGACAGTCAGTGAGCCTTAACAATGTTTTCATCAATCATTGATTAGATTTATACATAATCAACTTAGCAGTATATTCAGTATTCAAACACCCCAGATCTTCAAGAAGACTTCATAGACAGACAATAGACAATAAGCAAGAATCACAAAAGAAACATCTGTAATAGGCTTCAGAAAACCCTAACTTCCATATGCACTTTTCTTGAAGCGAAGCCGCGTATATACGCGCTTTGACTGAGACCAACTAGTGTATAGATCTATAAAACTAAATTTTGCAAAATAGATCAGATCTATATAACTTACCCAGATTACTTCAATTGTCTTCAGCAGACTTGCGCCTGGTCATGATCATTTCTTCAGAGGATCATACTAGAGTTTCATCATTTTCAGATCTAGAGATCCTGAACCATCATTGTATCCATGGGTGCATCATAGATTCAGATCTATCAATTAAAACGCAGTTCATCCATGCAGATATTCCTCAAAGAAATTTTATCCATTAACAACCCTTACTCATGCACGCCTTGCACTATGATCTTCTTCTCCTTATATAGATTTAGCCTTTACCAATACCATGAGTCAAAACCACACTAGAACTGATGGTATCCATAGACGGAATCAAATAAACAATACAGAGCTCAATACTGTGTTAATACCACGATAAAGCCCCTTGGTATCATAATTTTAGAGCGCAAAAGAGCATACGCGACTTGGAACGTACTTATCCGTGTGCATACGCAACTTTGTCTTTACAAACTCGCGTATACATTGTGACATATTAAAATTAACCAATTTGTTGTAAAAAACTTCTGATAGAATGTTGAGATTCTTCATACATACATTGTCTTCATCCTTTGCCAGAGAGTTGTCATTAAGGACAATCAATTCAATATTAAAGGACACAAGAAACATATTGCCAACAATCTCCCCCTTTGGACTTGATGGCAACTTTGATCAGAAATACATTAAGCATCTTTATTCAACCATCCATCCTCAATATTCTCCCCCTTTGACATCAAGGGAAAAGGGCAGATCAACATCCTTTGTACTGAGATTACCATGCTCCCCCTGAGTTCATGGTGAAATTTCAGCAATATTTTTTCAATGAAGTACATGACTCTATATGACCCTGCCTATCACCAAGGACTCATATTGACAAGAATGATCCAACCAAGGGGAGTTACAAATTTTGACTCAACTACCCAACCAAGTGGGTTTACAAATTTGATCAATTCCTTACATGATAGAATATAACAAATTTACATCATAGATCTCAACATGACCTTTTCATCGAATTACAGATATGACTTTTTATAACCAAGACCAAAGAATCTCAAACATGAGATCATGTCACAGCAAACAATCACAATGCCAACAGTGCATCCTTTTCCACAGGACATGTGCTCCCCCTTAGCTTGAGCATCCTAAACACTTTCAATAAAAAATCATCAAGGCATCTTAAAAAAAAAATATCAGAGAATGATACAGAAATATGAGAACTGTAACATCACCAGAGATTACCCAATAGCACTGCAACTATTCTAAATTGCTGACCCAGAAAATTTTTCCAGCAAAAACCCATGCGCAATTTTATGTATAAAAACTCGCGTATATACGCGACTGTCCTTTAGGAAATCCGCGTATCTAATTTAATCTTCTGAAATTAAGCAAATCTGATCCTCTGAGAGGCAGAGACAACTCCCAGCTTCTGTCGGAGATATTTGAATGCTTCCCTGGGAAGAGGTTTCATCAATATATCAGCAACTTGTTCTTTAGAGGGAACATACTCCAATTTCACCTTTTGTTCAAGCACTTGTTCACGTAAGAAGTGATACTTGATAAGAATGTGCTTGGTCTTGGAATGCATAACAGGATTCTTTGAGATACTAATGGCACTTGTATTATCACACATAATGGATATGGGAGGTGAACATTTGATTTGAATGTCTTGTAAAGTCTGCATCGTCCAAAGTAGTTGTGTGCAACATGATGTGGTAGCCACATATTCTGCTTCTGCTATAGATAAGGCAATGGAGCTTTGCTTCTTACTAAACCAAGATACTAATCGAGGCCCCATATAAAATGCACCACCACTAGTGCTCTTCCGATCATGGACATTTCCAGCCCAATCTGCATCTGTGTAAGCATGAAGAGTGAGATCAGCATTCTTTGGAATACCTTAGTCCAAAGCCTTGAGTCCGTTGTAGATATTTGAATATTCTTTTTATAGCCTAAAGGTGAGACTCTTTTAGATTAGCTTGGAATCGTCCAACAATTCCAACTGCATGCATGATATTTGGTCTTGTCCCGGTGAGATAAAGTAGACTTCCAATCATGGATCTGTATTCTGGTTGATTCACTATGGGAGAATCATCATGAGAACTGAGATTACACCCAGTTATCATTGGTGTACTTACAGGTTTGCAGTCTTCCATTCCATACTTCTTCAGAATTTGCTTAAGATATTTTTCTTATGATAAAAATATGACATCTATTGCTTGTTGTACTTGCAAACCAAGAAAAAATGTTAGCTCCCCAAGTAAAGACATTTCAAATTCTTGTTCCGTAACATAAGCAAATTTCTGACTCATGGACTCTTCATTACTTCCAAAAATGATGTCATCAACATATACAACTACAATCAATAGTTTATCATTTTCAATTTGTGTGTGTAAGTTGCTATCAGCAGATCCCTTTGAAAATCCTTGTTGATGAAGATATTTGTCAAGACGATAGTACCATGCCCTTGGAGCTTGTTTGAGACCATATAAAGCCTTTTTAAGTTTACAAACAAGTTTTTCATCGTTTCCCAAAATGAATCCTTCTGGTTGTTCTATATAAACTTCTTCTAGATCACCATTGAGGAAAGAAAATTTAACATCCATTTGATAAACTTTGATTTGGTGAAAGCTTGAAAAGGCAAGAAACATTCTTATGGCTTCAAGTCTAGCTACAGGAGAAAATGTTTCTTCAAAGTCTATACCTTCTTGTTGAGCATACCCTTTACAAACAAGTCTAGCTTTGTTTTTAATAACATCTCCATTTTCATTTAACTTGTTTTTTAATATCCATTTTGTTCCAATAACATTTTTATCATGAGGTCTTGGAACCAATTCCCAAGTATGATTCTTTTCAATATGATCAAGTTCTTCATTCATGGCTTGAATCCAACATTCATCTTTGCTAGCTTGATTGACATTATGTGGTTCAATAGTGGATAAAAATGTCAGATAGCTAGAAGACCCTACAAGAGTTCTCGTTGTTTGGACACCTAATCCCTTTTCTCCCAAGATTTGAGATTCTGGATGATTCTTTTGAACATACCTAGATGGAGCTTTTTCAGATAGATTATCTTCTGGTGCTTCATTGGGTTCACCGTCTATATCATTTCTATTTGATGCAGGAAGATATACATCACCATCGTCTTCATTCGATTTTTGTATTTCCTCTTTTGGAGCTGAGAGAGACTCGTCAATTACAACATCAATACATTCAACAATCTTTCAAAGTCTTTTATTCTAACATTTATATGCTTTACTCCTAGAAGAGTAACCAAGAAATATTCCTTCATCTGCTCTAGGTTCAAACTTGCCAAGTTTTTCATCATTGTTCTTGATAAAGCATTTGCTTCCAAAAACTCTAAAATGCTTTACAGTGGGAAGATTACCATACCAGAGCTCATATGGAGTTTTATCACTGTTTACACGAACATGTGCCTTGTTAAGAACATTTACTGTTGTATGTGCTGCTTCTCCCCAAAATGTGTCAGGTGTTCCAGAATCATCAAGCATATCTCTAGCCATTTGTTGAGCTGTTCTATTCATTCTTTCTGCTACGTCATTTTGTTGTGGGGTACTAGCTACAAAAAATTGTATTTTTATGCCATGTTGTTCACAAAAATCAAAGAATTCATCTGATATATATTCACCTCCTCGATCAGATCTAAGACACTTGATTTTTAGATCTTATTCATTTTCAACAAGAGCTTTGAAGATCTGAAACTTTTCAAATGCTTCATCTTTGTGTTTTAGCAACCCAATCCAACACATTCTAAAGAAATCATCAATGAACAGAATATAGTTTTATTCTCCACGGGGTGACTTTTTCCTTACAGGTCCACATAGGTCAGTATGAATGAGTTCAAGAGGCTTACTTGTTTATCTAGCCATTTGTTGAACTGTTCTATTCGTTCTTTCTGCTACGCCATTTTGTTGTGGGGTACCAGCTACAAAAAATTGTATTTTTATGCCATGTTGTTCACAAAAATCAAAGAATTCATCTGATATATATTCACCTCCTCGATCAAATCTAAGACACTTGATTTTTATATCTTATTCATTTTCAACAAGAGCTTTGAAGATCTGAAACTTTTCAAATGCTTCATCTTTGTGTTTTAGTAACCCAATCCAACACATTCTAGAGAAATCATCAATGAACATAATATAGTTTTGTTCTCCACGGGGTGACTTTTTCCTTACAGGTCCACATAGGTCAGTATGAATGAGTTCAAGAGGCTTACTTGCTGATCCTTCTTTGGCATTAAATTGCACTCTGGTTTGCTTACCGAATTGGCAAGGTTTGCATATGGTACTTTCACGCAGAGTAATGTTGGGAAGATCACGAACAGCTTTGAGTCTGCTAGATTTGTTGATTTGAGAGAAGTGTAGAAATTTGTTGAATAATGATTAATTATCCACCGAGATTATCCTGATCACATATCAATTTGAATTCATATGCAACACATAATCTCTTCCACTCAGATCATCACACATGCGGAAATAAAACAAGCGATAGCACATCAAATCATCATACACATTAACACAGTATGTATGGGGAAAGCTTATAGCTGAAAACCCCGCAGCTATTGTGTATATTATAATGGAGAAAACATGTAACAAACTCAGTACAATACTCCTCACAAGTACTCAGTACTATCTCATAAAGTTACACACAAACTAGCTTGGTTTTGAACAAGTCACAGGTTCAAAACACATCCACTAATTGCCTTGCCTCTATTGCGCAATCAAGGCTTGTCTAAATAGAGATCCAAGGTTCGAATCTCCTTGGCTTGACAGCGCAATCATCATGGGCAATTCCTCCAAGTGTGGTGCAAATCTCATGCACAACTGATGTCACAACTGATAGCTAACTCAACCCTTTCATCTACCTCTTTCACTGGTCTCCACTGAACTGTCCATGCACTGTAGTGAAATGATGTGTTCTTGAGTTGAATCATGAGTTAATAATTAGTGAATTAAATAATATTTAATTCACTCAACTCATTACTATTTGATTAGCTAGTTAAACTAATCTCAACCAGTTCAATTAAGTTAAACCGAACACAACTCCACCAACTGTCTCATCAACTCCACCAAACTTCTGCCACTGAAGTCCTAACTGAAGTCAACCATGCATGAGCTCACCAAACCCCTAGGAATAGCGTAATTCCTCTGTCGGATGCATGAGCCACTTCTGTAGCTCGAACTGAAGTGCTCCAAGAGAGTAAACTGAAGTTTAGAGTCCAAATATTATTAAGGGTAAATAATATTTGACTTCCCTATTTTTAGGATAGGCAGTCTAAAAATAGACTTCGACCTAAATGTCTAAAAATAGAGGTCCATCTATTTTTTACCAACATGACCAATACTCCAAGAATAACATACTGCAATCCCCAGACCATGCTCCATATGTCTAAAAATAGACATAGTCTAAAAATAGATTTTGCGCCAGAATTTGCCTGCGGGCCCACTTAGTGAAGGCGACTTCATTTCACTAAGCTCCATCATCTTGCTGCATTTCAACACTCCCTCTCAGCAAGATATGGATTATCTGCAACCCCTATCCTGCCTCTGTGGAATTCGAACTTGCTCCTGGTGAGCGCCTTCGTCAGGATGTCGGCATCCTGATCCTCCGTGGGAACATATGAAAGCATCATGATTCTCCGTTGAACACAATCTCTGATATGATGGTACCTGATGTTGATGTGTTTGGACCTATCATGAAATACTGGATTAGCCGAGAGTTTAATGCAACTCTGGTTATCACAGTAGATCACTGTAGGCTCCAAATGCAACCTGAACAAACCTGCGAGGATCTTCCTCATCCAAATAGCCTCGCATGCAGCCAAGCTAGCTGCCATGTACTTGGCCTCTGCTGAACTGAGTGCCACGGATATCTGCTTCCTGCTGTACCAGGAAACTGCTGTCGACCCAATGCTGAAAACTCCTCCGGATGTGCTCTTCCGGTCCGTTGGACTCCCTGCCCAATCTGCATCAGTGAAGCCAGAAAGCTTCGCTCCATCCTCCTGTCTGTACCATAGACCATATCCCGATGTGCCTCTAATATAGCGCAATACATGCTTGCCTGCCTTCCAAAAGAGCTTGGTAGGCTTAACCATAACTTGCGAAAGCTGGTTAACTGCATAGCATATATCGGGTCGTGTATTGACCAGATACATAAGCGACCCCACCAACTGTCGATAGACAGTGGCATCCACTACCTCCGCTGAAGTAGCATCCTCCTTCCTCCAACCACCAGGAAGAGGAGTGTCAACAGGCTTGCAGCCTTGCATGTTGAACCTCTCCCGAATCTCCCGGGCATACTTGCCCTGAGAAACAAACAGTCCTCCACTGCGCTGCCAAATCTCCAATCCCAGGAAATAATGAAGGATGCCCAGGTCCTTCATCTCAAGCTCTCGTGCAAGATCCTCCTTGCATGAAAGTATCAACTGCTCGTCGCCAGTCAAAATCAGATCATCTACATACAGTACGATGATCAACAGCTTCCCCTCCACCACAATCTGGTACAGGTTTGGATCCGCCTCACTCTTGGAGAATCCAAGCCCGGTGAAGTAGCTGTCTATCCGAGTGTACCAAGCACGAGGAGCTTGCTTCAGCCCATACAGTGCTCTCTTGAGTCGGCACACATGCGACTCACTGCTGAAGATCTCAAAACCTTCAGGCTGCTCTATGTACACCTCTTCCTCAATAACTCCATTGAGGAACGCGGTCTTCACATCCATCTGATGAATGTGCCACCCCATCTGCGCTGAGAGAGCAAGGATCGTCCGTATGGAAGAGTACCTTGCGACAGGTGCAAAAGTCTCCTCATAGTCAATCCCCTCGATCTGTGAGAAGCCACGGGCGACAAATCTCGCCTTGTGCTTCTCCACACTCCCGTCAGCCGCCTGCTTCACTTTGTAGATCCATCGCGAACCTACAACTGATTTCCCAACCGGTCTTGGGACAATCTCCCATGCACTGTTCCTGATGATCGAATCATATTCTTCGATCATGGCATCAACCCATGCGGGTTCCTCCACAGCTTCCTCAAAAGAGGATGGCTCCGTCACAACACATTGACTCATAAGAGCCATGTATCCAGTGTACCGATCAGGTGACTGTCTCTGTCTGCGCTGTGCTGTAGGTGGTCCTACAACCTTCTCTGCATCTCGAGCTAGTCGCTCAGCTTCTGTAGTGCGCATGCGCCCTCTGATGGTTGGCGCTGCATGGGTGGTTTCTTCCACCTCCTGAACTTCCTCTTGTGGCTGATCCACATCCGGAAGCTCCTCCTTAGGAACTAACGGCTCCTCATCTGCATGCAAGTGTAGCTCCCTCTCAAGCGAACACTGCATGGCTTTCTCCTCCTGAAATTTTATATCCCGTCGCACAACAGTCTTGCGACTGTCTGGCACATACACCCGATAGTTATGAGGTGTATCAGTGTACCCCACAAATATTCCAACCTCGGCAGTTGGATCCAGCTTCCTTCTCGCATCCTTCGTCACATGCATGTAGACAGGAGATCCGAAAATCCGCAAATGGGAAATATCAGGCCTCTTGCCAGAATAAGCCTCCTCTGGTGTACTCATGCCAAGAGCCTTGTGAGGACAACGGTTCTGCACATATACTGCTGTATTGCATGCCTCAGCCCACAAGTGAAGGGGTAGGCCCTGATCATGCAACATCGCCCGTGCAGCACCCACGATCGTTCTGTTCTTCCGCTCAGCCACCCCGTTCTGCTGTGGGTTATGGGGTGCGATGAGCTCTCTCCAAATCCCTTCTACGCTACAGAACTCCTTGAATTCAGCCGAGATGAATTCACCACCGTTATCACTCCTTAGAGCAATCACCTTCTTCCCCGACTCCTTCTCGACCAGTGCTTTAAACTCACAGAACTTCGCGAATGTATCGCTCTTCTTCGACATGAAGAAGATCCAGCACTTACGAGAGAAATCATCAACAAAGATCACATAATACCTGTGCTTTGCTGTCGAAGCAACAGAGAAAGGACCACACACGTCTGTGTGAACTCTCTCAAGGATCGTCGTGGCGCGACTATCCTTCTCGTGAAAAGTGGCTTTCACATACTTCCCTAAAGTACACCCCTTGCACTGATCTGACTGCGCAAGAGTGCCCTTAGGAAGCCCAGTAGAAATCTGCTGCAGAATCTTCAAAGCTCCATGGTGAAGGTGGCCCAATCTCCTGTGCCACAGTTTTCCCTCATCATCCCGGCTCACCACTTCTCTCGCCTTGCATGCCATAGCTGCGCAGCCATCTACCTGCAACTGATAAAGGTTCTTGGTTCGAACCCCTATCTTCCGGGTCTCTCCAGTAGTCTTACTGCGCAGGAAGGCTTTTCCTTCGCTGAAAACCACATCATACCCCTTATCCTCCAACATCGCCACAGAGATCAAGTTCTTCTTCAATCCAGGTACATGCATGACATCCTTCAATACAAAGGGTTTACCAGACTCCCTCTGAAAGGATATGGTACCGATACCAGTCGCACTGTATCTACCATCATCGCCCATCTCGATGCGCACACCCAAATCTTTGTCCTCCAGATCTGAGAACAAATCCCGATCTCCCGTCATATGAAATGACGCACCGCTGTCCAAGAACCACATCGATCCCATCACACTTGAGACCAAGCATGCGATCAGTGAAAAGTCAAGCTCGAACTGTGAAGCCAAAGCCTCTCCATCTGCAGATCTTCCCGCTTGCTTGTTCTTCTTCTTCTTTGGACAATTGGTAGCATAATGTCCGTGATCATGGCAGTGAAAACACTTCACTTTCGCCATATCCTACTTCTTGCCCTTTGCACCGGAATGAGAAGTTTTCTTACCCTTCCCCTTCTTTTCTTTGGCAACCAAAGCGCAATTTTCTTCATTACCTCCCTTTCATGAAGATCCATCCCGAGTAGTCCTCCTTATCTCCTCCTGCATGAGATCCGCCCAAAGGCGCTCCCATCCCGGCAGCTTCTCCCGACCATTGACACTATCTTGATATGAGTGCCAAGCCTTCGGAAGACCAAGGAGAGCCAGGTCGACCATATCCTCTTCTTCGACAGTAACTCCCACACTTCCCAGTTCATCTCTGCATTGAGTGAACTTCGTGAGGTATTTAGCGATACTGTCGCCCTTCTCCATCTTGATGTTCCTGAGCTTGTCTTTGAGCGCCAGCTTCCTTTGGTCACTCTTACTCTGGAATAGATCCGTCGAAGCTTTCCACATTAAATATGGAGTAGCCTTTCCATGCAGGCTGGATACAATATGATCCTTGACGCCCTCCAACAGGATCCTTCGACATTTCACCATCTTCTTTTGCCATGCATCGACTTCAGCAGGATCAGTGGGCTTTTGGACATCCGTATCTACGAACTCCTTCAGACCATTATCTTCTAATACTGCTTCCATGCGATCCTTCCATGCAACATAATTCGAACTGCCTTCAAGAGCATATTCGAGTCGCAAACCTTTGAAAGACATTTTCAACACCGGCACCAAGAAAACAAAACTGCTGCAAAATTTTGAATTCCACCTCAAAGCTCAACCGCTCTAGATCTGTGAGAACAAATTATTTCTAGCACAGAGATTGACTGCAAGGGGAATTTACCAGACCTTTCACTTTCCGAAGAAAGATGAATCTGGAGGCTACCTGGCCCGCATGCAGACTCTGTCTACCAAAATAAGTTTGTAATCACTGTGATGATCAATCTCTGCTTCAATAGCTCCGATACCATGTAGAAATTTTCTGAATAATGATTAATTATCCACCGAGATTATCCTGATCACATATCAATTCGAATTCATATGCAACACATAATCTCTTCCACTCAGATCATCACACATGTGGAAATAAAACAAGTGATAGCACATCAAATCATCATACACATTAACACAGTATGTATGGGGAAAGCTTATAGCTGAAAACCCCGCAGCTATTGTGTATATTATAATGGAGAAATCATGTAACAAACTCAGTACAATACTCCTCACAAGTACTCAGTACTTTCTCATAAAGTTACACACACACTAGCTTGGTTTTGAATAGGTTACTGAGTTCAAAACACCATAATTGTCTTGCCTCATTAAGCAAATCATGGCTGTCTAAATAGAGATCCCGAGGTTCGAATCTCCAGCAATGACAGCAATCATCATGAGAATTCCTCCAAGTGTGGTGCAAATCTCATGCACAATGATGTCGTGAGTAACTAACTCAACCCTTTCATCTACCTCTTTCCTTTGGTCGCCTTTGAACTATCTGTGCATTGTGAGTAGTGATGTGTTCTTGAGTTGAATCATGAGTTAATAATTAGTGAATTAAATAATATTTAATTCACTCCACTCATTACTAGTTGATTAGCTAGTTAAACTAATCTCAACCAGTTCAACTAAGTTAAACCGAACACAGCTCCACCAATTGTCCCATCAACTCCACCAAAATTCTGCCACTGAAGTCCTAACTGAAGTCAACCATGCATGAGCTCACCAAACCCCTAGGAATAGCGTAATTCCTCTGTCAGCTGCATGGGCCACATCCGTAGCTCCAATTGAAGTGCTCCAAGAGAGTAAACTGAAGTTTAGAGTCCAAATATTATTAAGGGTAAATAATATTTGACTTCCCTATTTTTAGGATAGAGCGATCTAAAAATAGACTTCGACCTATAGGTCCAAAAAATAGAGGTCCATCTATTTTTACCAACATGACCAATACTCCAAGAATAACATACTGCAATCCCCGGACCATGCTCCATATGTCTAAAAATAGACTTTGTGCCAGAATTTGCCTGCGGGCCCACTTAGTGAAGGCGACTTCATTTCACTAAGCTCCATCATCTTGCTGCATTTTCAACAAGAAGCTCAAATGCCCCAATCTTCTATGCCATAACCAATTTTCTGAAGATTTACCCTAGTAACATTGTTCTTTACAACCTTTCAATACATACAAATTACTTGGTGTTCTAGTTCCTTTTACTATTGTTTTTCCTGTGTCAAGATCACGTACCACACATTCTTTTGAGCTAAAGACAACTTCAGTTCCTTGATCACACATTTGATTTACACTTAACAGGTTATGCTTTAATCCATCCACATACATAACATTGTTAGCTTTCACCTTTTCCTTCAGAAACACAGAACATTTTCCCTTAATCACTGTAGGAGTATCATTTCCAAAAGTAACATTCTTTTTCTTTTCTAGAGCATTGTATGCAAGAAGTTTATTTCTATCACCTGTCATGTGTTTTGAACATCCGCTATCAATGTACCATTGATTTTCTTCTCCTTCTAAAAATAAAGCTATGCCAAAGTTCTCAACTTGTAATTCCTTCTTTCTCCATACTTTGGAGGTTGAAGGTATATGTTATTTTGGTTGAAGTTTGATCCTGCATTCTGATTCTTCATGACCAAAGTTATTGCAATAAGCACATTCAATTTCATTTTATAGAGGAGCAAAGTTGTTAAATGTATTCTTCTTTATTCCAGTCTCAATTCTTTTCTTTCTTTCTTCTTTGGTCATGATGGTTTTGTATGCAACACATTGAACAGCTTTATAACCAAAATTATGACATGAGAAACATTGTCCATTAAATAAGAAATTTCTGCGATCATGGAATCTTTTATTTGTGTTTACCTGTTGATTGGTATTTCTCTGAAGGCTATTTCTATTATTGTTCTTTGTATTGAAGTGGTCATGCTTTACCTGTAAAGTTTCTTTGTTCCCTTGTTGGGTGACAGAATGTTGTAGGCTCACTGTAGCTGCTTTTAGATAGTTTGGTGTTGAAGACTGAGAAGATTCTCCGATATATCCAAGACCTATCTTTAAAAGAGGAGAACATTATACCTTGATAATTTCATCTAAGGTTTCAGAACCTTTAGCAAATCTAAGATTCAAGATTTTTACTTTCTCAATTTCTTTCCTTAGACTTACTATTTCACATTCTAAATTTTCATTGTGTTTCTCCTTTTCTACAAGTTGATTCTTTAGAGTTTCTATGTATATTTTGTTTTCTTCCAAGCATATTTTGAGCTGAATGATTTCTTCAAGAAAATCATCAGAACATTAGAAACAACCCAGACTTCGAAATAAATATGCAAATACAAACTCAACCCTGAACAATCATCAATTTAAATAGAATACGCTACTTTGCTTCATTGAAGCCGCGTGTATATGTGTTTTCCTATACACTAACCTGCGTATGCCTCTGTACACACTGTTTTCATAACTTGAGATGAATACGCTACTTTACTTCATTGAAGCTGCGTGTATATGTGTTTTTCTTTGCATCAACCCACGTATACTTCTATGTATATTGCCTTTCAGAATGTGATCAAACTTAGATTCAGATCTAAGGCTTTCAGTCAAACATTTTCTCAGCAATGCAAAGCCATTCGACAGTCAGTGAGCCTTAACCATGTTTTCATCAATCATTGATTAGATTTATACATAATCAACTTAGCAGTATATTCAGTATTCAAACACCCCGGATCTTTAAGAAGACTTCATAGACAGACAATAGACAATAAGCAGGAATCACACTAGAAACATCTGTAATAGGCTTCAAAAAACCCTAACTTCCGTATGCGCTTTTCATGAAGCGAACCCGTGTATATACGCGCTTTGACTGAGACCAACTAGCGTATAGAGCTATAAAAGTAAATTTTGCATAATAGATCGGATCTATATAACTTACCCAAATTACTTCAATTGTCTTCAGCAAACTTACGCCTGGTGATGATCATTTCTTCAGAGGATCATACTAGAGTTTCATCATTTTCAGATCTAGAGATCCTAAACCATCATTGTATCCATGGGTGCATCATAGATTCAGATCTATCAATTAAAACAGAGTTCATCCATGCAGATATTCCTCAAAGAAATTTTATCCATTAACAACCCTTACTCATGCACACCTTGCACTATGATCTTCTATTCCTTATATAGATTTAGTCTTTACCAATACCATGAGTCAAAACCACACCACAACTGATGGTATCCATAGACGGAATCAAATACACAATACAGCGCTCCATACTGTGTGCTAATACCATGGTAAAGCCCCTTGGTATCATAATTTTAAAGCGTAAAAGGGTATACGTGACTTGGAACGTACTTATCCGCGTGCATACGCGACTTTGCCTTTACAAACTCGCGTATACATTGTGACATATTAAAATTAACCAATTTGTTGTACAAAACTTCTAATAGACTGCTGAGATTCTTCATACAGACATTGTCTTCATCCTTTGCCAAAGAGTTGCCATCAAGGACAATCAATTCAATATTAAAGGACACAAGAAACATATTGCCAACAACAACTACAACAAAGCTCTCTATAGCTCAACTAGTCATAGCCCCTTTCAGGTGGTCCTCGAATTTCAACCACCAGGTCCCATTAATGTCACACTACCCCTTGCAACTACACAAGCAGAATCTACACATGTTCAATCTGATGTCAACAAAACTACCATGTTTACTGAACATTAGCACGTCTACTAGCAAATCCATGATATTTTGCAAAAATCCAATACTAAGTACAAATAACACCACAATCATCACTACATGCCAGACAAGGTTTGGTTGTATTTGCAAAGTGAATACCTTGCAGGGTCCTATTGAAAGCTTTAGCCACCGTTATGGACCTTACACCATCAACAAGGTTGTGGGTGACAATGCTTTTGACTTAAGTATCTCCCCTTCCATTGTATGCACGCAATATTCAATGTGGACCTCCTTTGGCCATACTTTCCACCATTATTGGACACATCATAAATCGTAAAGTAGTTGACACCCACAAAGTTCAACCCAAATTGCATTGAACATACCACAATTGATTAGATCATGGACACAAATTAGAAGTGCTTGCTAATGGAGGGTCCAACTATATTGGGTTGTCAAAGTGAGTCAGCTTCTGCACCAAAGAAAGTGGCTCACAAGTGCAGAGTTTAGCAAAAGTTTTTCCATCTCATGGAGGCACTCAAGGCAATGGAGATCATTGTTTATTAAGGGGTGAGGACTGATCTAGGTGGATATTGTTGGACACCCATCTATTCCACTGGCTCATAATACAATTTTCTATTTTGGCATTCTATTTTTACACTTTTTAGATCATGAACTTATAGAGTTGTTTTGAGACCCTCAAACAACATTTTTTGGGGAAATGGGTTGACATGAGTCTTACACTGTCATAAGCAATTAAAAAATGTACTCGGATAACTTTTCAACGAAATATCGTATGTGTCAACAAAAATCATACACCAAAGTTATGACCCCAAGAAGATGATAATCCAACTTACCGCATTGGGGATCACAAACTTTAACACTTCATCTTCTGAGATTAGGTTTTTAGATGTTTAAAGTTCCTTATTACTCATTTATGATAGAAAGGCCTCCAAGTCACATTGAAAGACAATTTGCCAAAAGCATGTAGCCATCACATCTCTTCTCAGAGATAAGCTAACATCAATCAAGCTAATTTATGTATAGTTTCAACATTTTCCATTTATTAATAAAAGTAATGTTTCAATAGATCTCTATGTTTTGGTTATCATTTATAGATGGTCTTGCTCAAATTCAATAGTGACGGCATGATATGATTACTTTCTTTTTGTGATAGTTCTCTATATAATATTTTATGGTTAGGACATCATGAGGGGTAACACATCTTTTTTTTATGATTTGTATGTGACATGTTGGTTATATAGACTCTATTTTCTGATTACCATAAAGTCAATGACTACCAATATTATGACAGTTTTTTTATTTTTGTTAGATGACTATCCTTTTAGACCAGTCAGTTTTTGAATGCAAATTGTAATTCTCTTTTTAATAGAAATTTGTAATTTTTCCCTAGAAAAAACAAATATATATTTATGTTTTAGTTATAAATCTATATCATTTCATTCCCTTCATAAATTTAGAACAATTAACCAATGTTATGAAGGATATGGAATGATTTGTCTTCCTATATCTACGAACTTACCATATCACATTGAATTTACAAAATCACCAAATGAAATATAAAAAACACTATAATGGTTATTTGGGAAGCGTGATGTGTCAAGGGTTTATTAATTTGAACACACTGAATGGTTAGTTATTTGGAAAGCATGATGTGCCAATGGTTTATTAACTTGAAAACGAGCTTATTAATTTGACATTGTTTAGTGTTTTTCTGTAAGCATAAATCACTCATCATAATTCAAGTTTTCTTCACCAAACTTAAACCACTTATAAAATTTACAAGATTGAACAACTTGTTTTATTCATTATTATAAAACGTATTCTAAACTACTCTATTTTTGTTTCCACCTTCCATGCTATCAAGAATGCCCATACAGCTATCTAGAAAATGCCAAACACTTGAATGCCCATACAGCTATCTAGAAAATGCCAAACACATGATAACTTTGTTGAAGGACTCACAAGGGGAGTGAGACAAACATGTTCAAATGGACACCTTAAAGTGATTAAAGCCTTCATTCCCTTGCTATAAAATCAAAGCACTGAAGACTCAAGGACATATAACAGGATCATGCAGAAACAATATAACATATATAAGCAGGAAAAAAAAAGAGAAAAAAGACAGCCAAACTTTCTCGAGAACCTTCATTCAAAACCAAGAAATTGGTCAAATGTGCCTACTTCAGGTCCCTCTATGAAGAGAAAATCATGCCTGAAAATGAAAATTGATCAAATGGATCATCTTCTTTAACCAAAATAATATCAATGTGTTCGAATCTGTATAGAAGAATTAATTAGTTGAACAATCTTGAAAGTTCGAAGGCGGCAAAAGTAGAGACAAGGATCAAGCTCAATCTCTTCTCTTGTAGTACTTGCTTCTAAATATTCTTCGTGTGTTTTTGAGCGGGTGCTTCTCACCATATAGGGTCAACCCAAGATGAATTTGTGTCTCTCAAAACCTATACCTAACCTATACCTGCCAATTATTAATAGATCTATCGAGATGGAAAAGTAGGTGAAAAAGGATATTTTAAATTAGTTAACAAGACATTCCAAAAAAATCATATTTACCATCATTATCTACAAATCAACTTACCATTAAACAAATAACTCACTTTGGCTCTAAGAGCTAGTTAAATGTACTCAAAATTATGTGGTCATCACTCAAAATCATGAACGGAGCTGTTGTTTGATCACGACTCCAGGTTGGATCCCTTTTCCATTTTCATTCCCAAATATCAATCTCAAATACTTCTCTAGGAACCTTCAATCTCCCTAATAGTTAAGAAAAATGTAAAGTTTGACTTCTAATTTTAAAAGTATATTCTGTAAACTAAACAAAAATCTGATTAAAAGTTAATACATCAATCAAACAACTATACCTAACCGTAAAAGACATTAAGAGAGGGTTCTGTTCACATAGATCACTCTTTATATGATATGGGAAGCTCAATATTAATTTCTAAATTCCTTCATACGAAATATTTAATTCCAGCATGTTCAAATAAGTCTCATATAAACCTCCAGGGACTTCTGTTGTACAAACCTGAAGTCTCTCAACTGTGACAAAATCTTAAAAGGAAAATTTGAAACCTAATGTCCACAAAACCAACCACAGAGATGGCACCGTTTTACATTCAACAGGTTGAAAGCTTCTGTATATTAATCTGCCCCTTTAACTTTAGCTTTACAGCTCTTCACATAACAACTGCAGCTTCCTCAACTTCACCACCAAGCACACTTTCTGTCTCACTATCTACCTGTAAATGGGATTCAGAATTTCCATTCTGTGAAACCTCGTCATCATGTTCTTTAGCTAACTTTTGACGTTTTTGGGATGACATATTTCTTTCTTCCTTCACTTCTTCTTTTCTTTTTCCAAGAACATTGTCTTCACCAGTCTCTGCTGTCTCCTGCTGCTCTGTTTGGACATCTCTTTCAATTCCTAACATCGACTGGTGCTTTTTCCCTGACACATGTTGTTCATGAAGATTTTCTAAGCTTCCACAGTTAACCTCACAAAGAGAACACCACCCTATCAGTCCTTGTGGCTGCTTTTTCTGTGGCTTTCCTCCATCTTCTGGACCCTTTTCCTTCAACTTTTTTAACATGGACTGGTGCTTCTTCCCAAACACATGTTTTTTGTGAAGAACCTCCTTTGTGCTACAGTTAATATCACAAAGTGAGCACCACCCAGGAATCTTTGGAGTCTTAGAAATATCTTTGATGCCTGGAATCTCCCTATGTACCCTGTTGTTAAACTTTGGTTGCAGTCGAGAATCTGAGTTCTTACTCAACCCGGACTTAAAAACCTGAATGAGCAAACCCAATGTTAGTAATAAGAACGGTATAATATTTCATATGTTCTATTTCAAATATAAAGATCAACCTATCTGCATTTTCCCAGCCTCAGAAAGACAGTAGAGAGGTTGTTTTAAAGCGTAGTCAATGTAGTATTACCGTCAACAGTAATAAAGGCTCCCATAATATGAAACATTGCTCAATTATTACACAAAAAGAATGGAGATTGCTTACAGCACAAGAGCCTTTGGACATTGGTAGTCACTCAGAAATATATAGTTCCAAGTTCACTGGAATAATGGATAAGGAGGGTGGGCAAGCCTCAGGCAAACATCTAGACAATCTGGAGGGTGGTTTTAAAGTCAATTGATCTCATCAGAAATGGGCCGGAAACTAAGACACGGTGACAGAGTGTAGATTGGAACCAATCTATGGCCGGGGAGCAGAGCAGGCCACATCCTCCCCCAAAAGGTCATTGATTCTTTACGAGAAAGAGGTATTTCAAAGTTAGCACATATTTCCAGCCAGGATAACACCTCCATCTAGAGCCACGAATGGACATCAACAGAGGAGCTTGGGATAGAGGTAGAATTTCATGAGGCATGGAATGGTTATTTGAAGGCTCTGAAAACCTGTCACATTAGGCTCACAGAAAGAGAGGATCAACTGGTTTGGTGCTGCTCCCCCTTTGGCACTTGTTGAAAAGTGGCGAAGGAATGGATTCCTTGATTTCTGCCTTAATTCAAGGAATCAATTTAGTGATCATCTTAATCACGCACGAGTTCCAGTGATGTGGACAAGTTCAAGAAGCAGTTTGACTAGCGCAAATTTGTGGAGGACTGAGTTATCTGTCCTCCAGTGTGAGTTAAATTGGGAAATGAAAGCTCAAGTGGTGTTAGCCTCCTAAATATTAGGAGGGCCCAGTTAACTAGTTGTGTTGACTTTTGTTAACTAGAAAAGCTCCAGTTCGACTTCCTAATTTAGAAATTCACTAACAATAGCCTAATTGAAGAGCTTCTAAGGAGATTGAAGGCACACAATTGGATCATAACTTTTTGTGTGAGCTTGTGAAGAAAGGTACCAAGGAGTTTTCTTGTGCGAGTTATTGTAGAGAGCAATTCCTCTTGGAGTGCATATAGAAATAGGGAAATTCCCTATTTAATAGGAGCTCAGGCTGCGCTAGGAAATAGGAGGCTATTTCCTAAGGGATTGTGCAAGGAAATTGGAGCCTCTAGTGCGCATACAAGGAGGAATAAGATCGGGATCAAGCAAGGGTTTCAGGCCTAGGACAGGCAGGAGAATCATTGTATTTTCATATTGAAACTAGCTTGTATTTGTATGAGATCTATTGCTCAATTTTCCTCAATAAAATTCTTAAGCAAGTGAGGGTTTTCCCAGTTGGGTTCCCTAGAAAAATTGTTGTATTCTATAGTGTGAATTTGTGCAAATACTTTTGTTCCCATTCCACTACTTCTAGTAGAGAAATTTTGTGATTATAATATGAAAATAATTTTTTTTGCAGATTGTTCATATTAGCAGATCAGAATTTCGTGGATTTTCTACATGGTATCAGAGTTGTGAACAGAAATCAGTCAACACAGTCTTCAAGGTTGAAAGATGACAACTCACATAGCATTAGGATTGCGGGAGCAGAATAGGCTAGATGGCTCTTCAAATTTTGGTGTTTGGAAGGTCCAGCTATTGTTCTCGTTGGACGAGTTTGAAATCAGAAAGGTGTTGCAGAAACTTCAGATCCAGATGAGTTGAGGCTCTTCCAAAGGAAAATGGCCAAGACCAAGAGGATGATCCTGGATGGACTTCAGAATCATGTAGTCCCTCATGTTACAGGTAAAGATACAACTAAGAACATGTGGGATGCCTTACTCAAGCTCTACCAGAATTCTTCCAAGAACTGGAAGATGGTCATCAAAGAGAAGCTGAGAACAGTCAAGATGAAGAAGGGTGAGTGTGTAACTGCTTATTTCACAAAAATTCAGGAAGTTCGTGATAAGCTAGCAGTTGTTGGAGAGCAACCCATGGACACAGTGAGCTACTGTGTGTGGCTCTGAATGGGTTTACCAAAGATTGGCATACGAGATAAGTTGCCAGATTGGGAATGTCTATGGAGTGACTTCATCCAGGAGGAGCTAAAGCTCAAACTAGTTGAGACTTCTAGCAGCAGTGGCAAGGGTTCCAAGGTTGAGAAGGAGGAGGAAGAGCAAAGGGAAGAGCAAGAGAAGTCAAAAGGGTGACAATAAGAAAATGGATCTAAGTAAGATCAAATGCTTACATTGCCAAGTTTTTGGACAATATGCTTCTAAGTGTCCTAACCGGAAGACAAAGGGGTCCAATAAGGAGCATGTAGCTACATCAGCTGAGGTAGATGATTTTGCCTCTCAATTTGAGAAAGATTTCTCATTGATAGCTTGCATGGCAAGCTTAGTAGGGTGCAGTACGTGGTATATTGATTCAGGAGCCTCTTTCCATATGGAACAGGCCAACTAAATGAGAAGGATATGCAAGTGAATATCGAGCTTGGAGATAATAGCAAGTATGCTACCAAGGGAGTTGGTACTGTCAGCTTTGAGAGGGAATCAGGTCATCCTCTTCATCTCAAAGATGTTCTCCATGTTCCAAGACTGAAGAAGAACCTAGTTTCAATAGTTGTCCTTGAGGACAAAAGGTATGACGTCATTTTCAGCCGAGGTAAGGCTTACCTCAAGCATCTTGGGCTTTGTCTTCACCTCAACTCTGATACCATGTTAAATTTAGATTGCCATGGTATGTTCTATGCTTAATGCAGTTTTACTTCAATCTTCTATAAGGCCCAATTCAGATTTAGCAATCACATAAACTTGAAAGTAAAATGTTGATAGAACATAAAAATAGATCAACAAAAGACAAGCCAAATAATGTATCAGAATTTGTAATTCTCCTTGTCCAGCAAACGGATAGATAAATGTTTGTTACAGCAGTCAACAGGATGCCCTAGCTAGCAGAGTCTTGAGTTGGTCAAACCAACTTCTCCAACAGCCAAATCAGCCTTTCTCCAAGTGTCACACACACCCTTCAGCTCCAAAAAGTCAACGCAAGTCAACTCAAATTGGTCAAGCAAAAGTCAACACTGCAGTCAACAGACAGCAGTCAAAGTCAACGCTTCTCCTTGATTTTTGTGCCCTCCAATGCAGCCTCAAGAAATCGGAATTTCTATCAAAGAATTGAAGTCAAAATCCGAGGGTTGACCAAAGTCAACGCTGGTCAACGTTGTCCATAAACCCTAAAAACAGTCCGAAAATTACAGCAACTTTTTCAGGTTCAGATTCACGCGTGTGAGGGAGGGAAGCCTCTCATAGGCTATACAAACCAATCATATCACAAGTAGAATGTGTGTGATGAGTTGATGATATGAGTTCAAGGAGTTTTGTGCAAAGGAAGGTATTAGGAAAGAGTTGATAGCACCCCATAACCCTCAGCATAATGGGGTGCCTGAGATAAAGAATAGGAGTATTGTTGGAGCAGCTAGGGCTATGTTGCATGATCAGGATCTGCCTAGGTTCTTGTGGGCAAAAGCATGCAACACTGCAGCATTTCTGCAGAACAAGAATCCACACTGGGCGCTTGGACGAGCTACACTAGAGGAGGCTTTCACAGGCAAGAGGCTTGATGTTTCACACTTCCGAATATTTGGCGCAAAGGTCTATTCTCATGTGTCCAAAGATAACATGAAGAATTTGGATGCCATAGCAGAGAATTGTATCTTTGTGGGGTATAGTGAGACATCTCAGCCATACAAGTTGTATCTTCCAGGACTTAGGAAGACAGTTCTCAGGCAAGATGTGAGATCCTAGGAGGATCAGGCTCTGAGAGTTTTCTTGGAGCATGAGCAAATTTCAGTACCTGAGAAGGAGCTACTTGCTCCCAAGCAAGAGTCACAACCAGCATCACAAATTCAGCCACAACCACAATCTAGTGGGAAGAGGGTAGCGCAATAGGATTCGCAGAAGGATGAGGAGGACAAGATAAGCTGAGAGCAGACAAATCGGCCAGAGCCACCCACCATAGGGAGGAGGAAGGCCAAGTCGACCAAGAGGTTGATCCAGGAGGCTCAGGAGCAAGTCGAGGCTCCTAGCACCATTTTTAGGCAGAGTAAACAGCCGCAAAGGTACACGGGTTATATGGCACTGATGACAGAGTTGGTGGACAATGAGCCTTCCTTAAGGAGGCAGCTTCTCAGCAAGTTTGGCAAGATGCCATGGTGGAGGAGTATTCGTCTATCATGAATAATGATGTCTGGGAGGTTGTTCCACGCCCTGAGGGAAAATCAATAGTTAGATCCAAATGGGTGTACAAGTTGAAGCATGGAGCAGATGGGAGTGTGGAGAAGTTCAAGGCCACATTTGTCGCCAAGGGCTTCTCACAGATTGAGGGAAAGATTGTGAAGAGAATTTTGCCCTAGTAGAACGGTATTCACCCACCAGGACTATTCTGGCACTTATAGCACAAATGGGGTGTAAGATCCACCAAATGGACGTGAAGACAGCCTTTCTCAATGGAGTTGTTGAGGAGGAGAACTATATAGAGCAGCCAAAGTGGTTCGAGCAATTCAACAGAGACACACATGTCGTAGGCTAAAGACAGCTCTTTATGGGCTCAAGCAGGCTTTGAGAACATGGTACACTCAGATTAACAACTAACTTCGAGGATTGGGCTTCAATAAGAGTGAGGCGGATGCTAACCTGTACCACATTATAGTTGGAGGGCTTCCACTCATTTTAGTTCTCTATGTCAACGACCTTATACTGACTGGAGATGAGAGCTTCATATAGGATTGCAAGGAGAATCTTGCAAGGAAGTTTGAGATGAAGGATATGGGGCTTATGCACTATTTCGTTGGCTTGGAGGTTTGGCAGGGTGATGGTGAGATCTTCATGGGACAGGAAAAGTACACTGCAGAGATTCTCCGGAGATTTCATATGCAAGATTGCAAGCCCATGGCCACATCTTTAGTCACAAACTGGAGGAAGGTGGATGCTAGCAGAGGAGAGAGAGTGGATCCTACAGTATACGAGCAGCTCGTTGGGTCATTAAAGAACCTAGCCAACACACCGCCTAATATTAGTTTGCAGTCAAACAACTAAGTTAGTTCATGGTGGAACCGACCAAAGTACATTGGGTTGTTGCAAAGCATGTGTTGAGATATCTCAGAGGCACAACAAATAATGGATTGTGGTACAAACAGGGTGATCGAGTGAGGCTTGAGGTCTTCACAAATGCAAATTGGGCAGGGAGCTCCACAGACAAGAACAATACATAAGGTGGCATATTCAACATTGGATCAACAGTTGTTTCTTGGTACAGCAAGAAGCAGAGATCAATTGCACTCAATTCAGTAGAGGTCGAATACATGGCTGCTAGTCAAGGAGGTTGCGAGGGTATTTGGATGAGGAAGTTACTTGTGGGACTTTCCAGACAGAGGATGAAGCCTACTATGATACAATGTGATAATCTGAGAATGCAGTGTTTCATGATTGCTCAAAGAATATCGAGATTTGGTATTACCATCTTAAAGATTGTGTGCAGAAGGGTATAGTCTACCATACATTCCAACAAGGGAGCAGACATCAAACATCTTGACCAAGGCATTGGGAAGAAGCAGTTTTGTTCATCACAAAGATAAGTTGGGAGTTGTACAGAATCCCTTCCTCGCTAAGAGGGAGCGTTGAAAAGTATCGAAGGAACGAATTCCTTGATTTGTGCCTTAATTCAAGGAATCAATTTAGTGATCTTCTTAAGCATGCACGAGTTCCAGTGATGTGGACAAGTTCAAGAAGCAATTTGACAAGTGCAAATTTGTGGAGGACCGAGTTATTTGTCCCCTAGTGAGTTAAATTGGGAACTGAAAGCTCAAGTGGAGTTAGCCTCCTAAATCTTAGGAGCATCCAGTTAACTAGTTGTGTATGACTTTTCTCAACTAGAAAAGCTCCAGTTAACTAGAAAAGCTTGAGTTAACTAGTTGTGTTGACTTTTGTTCCATAATTTAGAAATTCACTAACAATATCCTAATCGAAGAGCTTATAAGAAGATTGAAAGTACACAATTGGATCGTAAATTTTTGTGTGAGCTTGTGAAAAAAGGTGCCAAGAAGTTTTCTTGTGCGAGTTATTGTGGAGAGCAATTCCTCTTGGAGTGCATAGAGAAATAGGGAAATTCTCTATTTAATAGGAGCTCAGGCTGCATTAGGAAATAGGAGGCTATTTCCTAAGGGATTGCACAAAAAAATCGGAGCCTCTAGTGTGCATATGAGGAGGAAGAACATCAGGGATCAAGCAGGGGTTTCTGGCCTAGGGCAGGCAGGAGAATCATTGTATTTTCATATTGAAACTAGCTTGTATTTGTGTGAGATCTATTGCTCAGTTTTTCTCAATAAAATTCTGAAGCAAGTGAGGGTCTCCCAGTTGTGTTCCCTAGAAAAATTGTTGTGTTCTATTGTGTGAATTTGTGCAATTATTTATGTTCCTATTTCGCTGCTTCTAGTAGAGATATTATATGTTTATATGAAAAGAAAATTGTTTTCAGATTGTTCATATTAGCAGATCAGAATTTCATGGAATTTCTACAACACTTACAGCCCAAAGCTCAATTATTTAGTCTTAAACGCAGACAGGGCACTTGAAGAGCCAAAACGGTGTTGGAGGGCAATTTGGAAAGCAGTGTCCAGACTCCAGCAAAAGCAAGAATTTTATGTGGTGCCTGATGGAGAAGAAGGTTCCCACCTGGGATAAGACGTATTTCCTTTGGGCCAGGTTGGTGCTCCCTTTGCAAGGGAGGCAAAGAAACCACTGTGCACATGTTCAAGCAGTGCCCATTCTTCATGCAAGTGTAGAAGTTTGCATGTCAATGATGAGCCTAACCTGAAATTGGGAAGGGGAAAACTTGGAGGTACAGAGAGGATGGCACTCAAATCCGACCACTCGTGCACACAAAGCCCTCCCATTGATAATCTGTTGGGGGTATGGTTGGCACGAAACAAAGCTATCTTTCTGGACAAGTTCTTGGCCTCTGAGCACGAGAACTTTTTCTATCTGCTACACATTTTTCCATGTAAAAATGGAATTTGGTCCAGCAACAAACAATCAGGTTAAACTAATAGCATGTAAAAATTTGTTGGTTTTTTCAAAGGAAAAATGATGTTCTTAAATCCAAGTTTATGGCTAGCTAAAAAAGACACAAGCTTGCAGAAATTTATTTCTAGTACCCACCCTGGAAGACTTATGGAGGATCAAAGACTCATACATCTTTGTATTGTCTCATATTTACAGGGAGCGAAATGGGCTGACTGATAGGCTCTCAAATAACAGTTTTGACTGTGGATTCTGGAACGAGGTCTATGGCATTATCCAAAAGCAGCACGAAGATTCCTCCTATGAGTTCTATCACAAGCCATACATAGAACAAACAGATCAGGCTGATAAGATTTAATCATTTGGTGAAGAACTCGTGGGAGGAATATGACAGGATATACGGTGTATGAAGGATATACCGAAATCTACAATCCATACGAGTCTTTTCTATGGGTGAAAACAGTAGTATTTTTCACCAATTTATGTAATACGATCTATGTAATTTTTTGAACATAATAAGGCAAAGCTAGAAAAATGCATTAGGCAGAAGCATGCGAGTATACAGTACAAACACTCGCAACTTTATCTTGGAATACACTAATGGGTATATATACAGAATGTTATTTTGAATCATTTTAAAAATCAATGAAAATCACTGTTTTTTTTTGGCACAATAAATAAAATTAGGAAAAGAATAGATACACTAATGAATCAGAAACAAAATTCTTTGACAGACTAAGTGAAGGAAAAAGAATGGATACATTGATGAATCAATAAGGAAATGCCATGGCACAATATGGAATGGAAACAAAAATAAATAAATAAAATAACAGATACCTCTTGTTGGCCTGCCCGATGTTGATAAATCTGAGGTGGAGGAGAAGGTCGATGATTAATTTCCCGTTGTTGATATTGCTGAGTAATCTCTCTTGGAGGCACAGACCAGTTCAAACTCTGCAAATGACCAACGGAATCTCCAATAGGTCGTGTTCCATGATTCATATTCAAAGTGGGTTCTCTGTCTGTAATGGGTTGTCTGTAGGGATCCCTAATCGATCCTCTCATAGTCTCTCCGGGGTCGGGGGTACCAATCGAGGAGGCGGGGAAAGGACCATCTAGGGCAGACGGCATTTCCCTGCCTCCCATGTGAATGGGATGAGATTGATGGAGGGCAAACGCAGAAGGCAAAGGCGTTGATGAGAATAGCAAGGGGGGGAGAGTTGTAACGCCTTCCAGAGATTCTAATGTGTAGTAAGTCTGGCCTGAAGATAACCTTGCTAAAGGGGCCCTTGCACCTCCCTGATTGTTTGAATAGTCCATTTCGGTCACTGCTTGCGCTGCTCAAATGGAACGCGATAAACAGTGAGAAAATAGCTACTGAACTGCACAGATTTGTCCTCTTAGCACTCTCTATGATCGGGAAGGTTGAAGTTTGTGTCAATGTTATGCCCTACTCTCTTAAATAGTGATCATTATCGAAGGTTAACCCGAGGAGAACTTTACAAGCGCCTCGAAGTCGGTGGGACTAGAAACAATTGTGTGGTTCCATAGTATGATCTTAAACCCACGGTATGATCAATTTTGGATATCAACCCTAATGAAAAAAAAGGTAAGTCCAAGTGATGAATCCCGACTTCATACCATGGTTGAGGAATTTGGTTGCCCAGGTTCTTGGTTCATGTTTTGTTTTGTTTTTTGTTTTGTTTTTTTTTTTAAATAATGTAATTATATGTAATATTTTATAATTATTTAACAAGAAATAATTAATAAAAATTATTTAAAATGAAATATATTTCATATTAGTTGTGATGATGAATTTAGTTGGTTCAAAACTTCAACAATATTTTATTGCAAGTGATTACTACCTAAAGAATTCTATAACTTTGTGTATGTTTAATACTTTATAGCCAATATTTTATAATTAAGTAATGAAAAGGAGTGGATAGAATTTACTAATTAAAAGAGTAATAAATAAAATATATTTTAAAATTTTGTGTTTTTAATACTTTATAATCATCTAACTAAAGTAGCTAGATAAATTAAAATGATTGGTAAACATCTATAAATATTTTTTTTAAACGTGTATTTCATCATACATTTCAATCTACTTAAACTAAAAAGAAATTATAAAAAAACACTAAATTATAATTTTCTTTAAATTATAATTATTAATAATAATTATAAAAAGAATCGTCTCAATGGGGATGGAGAAGCATGGTTATAGTGGAGATGATGGTAGGGGATTAGACCCTCCTATAAGAAGGACTGGTGACATGTGTGATGTAACGAGGACAAGTGTTGCATGAAGTTTGGAACATTAGAGATTAATTGTGGCAGCGTTATAAGTGGGAAGGTGTGTTTAGTTTTACTGTTCGAAAGGTTGGTTATGGGACGTTGTGAGGGTGGTGGAGGTCAAGAACGAGTTTGCACAGGTTGCAAACATGTTCATGCTCGTCTGGTATGTGTTTTATGTGTCTAAGAATCGTGATGGTGCGTGGGGTTTCTTCTGCAGCTCCATTGGTGACCAAATTCACAGAGTGTGGGATCCAGGAGTGACAGCTCATTGGAACTCGCCTCATAGCTGGCTGGGTCTAGAGAGGGAGGGTCATCCTCAGAATTGGCATGCCAATCGAACACTCTTGCGTTGGGGTTTCTCTGCAAATTCCTTGGTAAGTCTTTTGAATCAGTTCTTTGTTTTTAAGAGCGTTAAGCTTTCCCCTCGTCCGGGGATGGTGCATTTTAATTTCACCTGCTTCCCTCTATTCCCTTGTATTATGGAGTTAAACCTGGGCCACCAAGCCTTTAGTTTTAATTGGGGATTTTAGTGGGAAATTGGAGACCTAGGAATATTATATCTGTTGGTGGGTGTTATGCCATTCCATGGCTTAGGGCGATGTAGATGAGTGGAGTCAACTTGATTTTGGTGGGGGTGACATCTTGGCTTTAGTAGGGGGTTGTGTGGAGTCCGGGGACAAATACGAATCCAAGAGCCTTAAATTTTTTTTGGTCCTCCACATGTTGTTGAAGTATAAAAGCAGGTCTTCATGGTCCAGTTTAAGCTCAGAAATGTATCGGCAGCATCGTCAAGTTAGGCGAGGATTAGGGTCGCGAGGCCAGAGGGCGACTCATGGAGGACATAAAGGTAAAATGGAGGGTGACTATGGTGCAATGGTGACATTCGAGGGTGAGGTGGCTCATGAACACATTCCCTCTCTGGTTCCTATGGATATTCCTCCCTATTTAGATTCTCTAGACCTTCATATTTGAAATGTTACCACGCTTCTGGAAGAACTAGGTCAGCACTACCATGATGATTGTAATGAGAAAAAAAAAATTATGAACTTTCTTCAGCATAACTAATCGAATATCCAAGTTCGCTTGGCTTCTCTTCGACGAGGTCAAAGGAGAATTAATGAGCGGCTCAAGCATATTGAGGGGTGTCTTTCTCACTTGGATTTTTACGTCCATGGTGAACCTAGGCCCCTAGAGTTACCAGATGATGGTCCATTTATGGCATTTCCTCTTGCTCCTTGATGGTTTTGGGTTTCATTCTCATTCTATAAGGGTTTTGAGCTTTATGGTCTTTCTAGTTTTTGTGTCTCTCTTCTGACCAACAAATCCATTAGGAGTGAGGCTAGAAGATCAATGAATTTCTTGCAAATTTGTTGTAATTTTTTTATGAATTAATAGAAGCTTATTGACAGACAAAAAAAAATTATAAAAAGAATTTAAAAATGAGTTAAATATATATACTTTTAAAAAAACATGGAATAAGATTCTTAACAATGAAGATTCACCTCCACTTTACCATGGAAATTCCAAACATGTTAATAGGTTTTGTTACAATATCAAGGCTTACTAATACTATATCTAAAAAAATTACAACTCATATTCATATGGCACATGTTTATATGACAAATATTTTAATTAATTAATTTAATTAAAAAGGCAAAAATGGCATAATTATTTTTTCAATAAAAAATGACTTGTAATTTCATTCATAATAAAAAATGAAAGTAATTACATTCTACATATACACTATGGGTGTGTATTCAAGTATTTTCCAAACATGTGGCATATTCATTTAGGGTACATGCCAAAGGAGTAGTGTTGTTCAGTAAAATAAACTTGTGACGTAGTAGTGATCATATAGGATTGTGTCACTAGTTTGTTGGTCGATGACATAAGTTTGTAAAGTCCAACAAAATACTGAAAACTATTGAGATTGTTCACGATATAAATACTTACAATATTGTCGTTACAGTCCTCCAAAAATGACGAGGGGTTTTATTATCAAGGGCATAAAAACAATTGAGTATATACATCATATCTATGATTTATCATATAAAAAATATTCCATAATTTCCTGATGTGTCTTCGCACAAAAAAGTACCCATTGTATTAAATAAAATAAATAGGACCAAAAACCAGCAAAATTATTGTAGGAATATTTTGGATCTCGGTGCATACAGTCTCATCCAGAAACATCTATCCATGGAGGAGGCCTGAATGGATGATGGAGTTACTCGAGAATTTGATCATTGAATTGTTCATTTATTGACCAAATATCATTTTCCAAAAGGAGGCCATCTGGTCTGGACTTATGCAAGAATGCAACAAAATACATAAATAAACATTAACACGGAGATGCAACAGAAATAAATTCTCATTTCATTAGTATCAAAGAACTGTAATATGCTTACATACACAATGGAAATAATTAGCTCGGGCGATGGTAGTTTATCTTTGAGAAGAGATGTGGCGGCTACATGCCTCTGAACTGTGTTAAAATGAGGCTCAAGGGCCTTTGTATTATTGAACACGAAAGGGAAACTCTAAACAACCAAAACTGAATCGTAGGAGATGTAATGCCAAGAGTTTGTGGGCCCCATTGGGGTTAGATGGGAAGCCAACTTCCCAGGGTCGTAACTTGGTCATATGATCTATGTTTGGCGCGTGCAATACCTTGTTGGAAAGATCTCTCTGATTACTACAGGATTTGCAACAGACCCTTGCCTATGGCTACGGGCCTACTACAAACCTCAAAAGAACGTCGTTTAGGGGGTCAAAACAGCTCCAGAAGTTTAGGACCCAAAAATTTGCTAGAAGTAGTAAATTGTGCTATAAATAGGGAAATTGATGAAACCGACTAGGGGTCCAGGGGGAATATGTGGGTGGCCACCGATATCCACCTAGATCATTCCTCCCCCCTTAGTGGTCCCCATTGTGTGCAGAGCCTCCATGAGGCGAGGAAATTTATGTTGAACCTGGTCCCTGGTGAGACACTTGCCCTGGTGAAGGAGTTGGCCAGATTTGACAACTCGATATAACTGGATCCTCTCTTGGCAAATGTTCTTGATCTGTGTGTCCATGATCCTATCAATTGTGGCATGTTCAATGCACCTTGGGTTGAGCTTTTTTGGTGTCAACTACTCAACAATGTAAGATGTGTCCAACAATGGGGGAAAGTATGGTCGCAGTCGGTCCACATTGAATATTGGGTGTAGGCTAAGGAATGGTAGAATGTAGAGCTCGAAGGCATTGTCCCTTATAACCTTAGTGATGGTGTAAGGCCCATATCGGATTTGGTGAATCTTATGGTAGGCCCCAGCGAGGCGCTCCTTCTACAAATGTAACCAAACTCCACTTGAAACTTGTGTGGCAGCTGATGTTGGTCATGACGTTATTTGTACTTAGAATTTGCTTTGTCCAATATGTCATGGATCTACTAGCAGATGTACTGAATGCATTCAATGAAGTTGTTAGTTTTGTCGGCTTCGGACAGGACATGAGGTGAATCTGCCTGAGTAGCTGCAAGTCGTATGGCAACATCAATGGGACATAGTGGTTGGAATCCCAGTCCCACCTGGAAATGGTTGTGGCCAATTGAGTTGTGGAGAGCTCTGTTGTAATTATGTTGGACATAGGGGAGGTTTTCGCCCCATATGCGTGGATGCTTTGATTTTTACATGCACAAGATGTGCACGATCATCCTGTTGACGACCTTTGTTTGGCCATCAGTTTGGGGGTGGAAGGCCGTGGACATAGTGAGCTTGGTATCTAACAATAATCAGAGGCTTGACCAAAATGCACTTAGGAACCTGTTGTCCCAATCTGAGATAATGGATTATGGGATCCCAAAGTGTACCCACACTCGTTCAAATAAGAGTTTGGCAGTGGCTTTTGTGGTGATACTCTTCCTGCAGGCCGCTAGAATGGCCATCTTGGAGAATCTCTCGACGATCACGAAAACACAGTCATTGCCATGCCTGGTAGAAGGAAGGCTCGACACGTAATACATTGAGATGGATTCCCAGGGTCTCTTAGGTGTAGGCAGAGGAGTATACAGACCTTTTTTCTTTATTGTAGGTTTGGAAATGGCGCAGACAGTGTAGGATCTGATGTACTTCCCAACATCGTATCAAAGGTTTGGCCAATAAAAATACTTTTGTAGCACTGCCACTATCTTTTCTACCCAAAAATGTCTAACAAATCGACCATAGTGCGCCTCCCAAATCATCTTGTCATGCTCACTTTAAGGAACACATAGGTGTCCCAAGTGGCATAATAGTGTGTCCTAGAGGTGAAAGTATGGAACTCGCTTACCTTCCAAGATCTTCAGATATATGGTGTTGAAGTTTGGATCACTCTTGTAAATTTGTGGCCATTCCAAAGTCTCGTGTCCACAAGAATCGAGCACAATGGCCAGTGCCATGACCGGTGGTCAGCTGAGGAAGTCTACAACATTATTGGTGTACTTAACGTTCAATTGGAACTATTGTAGGTATGTGGACCGTTTCTGATGACGATCGGTCTGCAACTTTTCTTGTGTCTGTATGAACTGCAGGGATCAATGGTTTGTGTGGATGATCATTTTCTTCCCTATAATGTAATGATTCCATTGTCAGAAAGCCTACACAATGGAATACATATCTTTGTCATAGGTGGGATACTTTCGGACTGTGTCTAAAAGTGTCTTGCTATGATATGCCAGTAGATGCCCCTGTTGAGTAATAATTGCGCCAATAGTATAGTTAGAGGCATATGTCTCAATCTCAAATTGTTGTTGCAGGTCTGGTAATGTCAGCACCAGTGTGAAGCAAAGGCGATGCTTCAACTCGGAAAATTCCTTCTGTTGGTATTCATACCAAAATAACTTTGATTTCGCTCTGCCCTTGGCAACTTGACTCAAAGGCTAAGTGAAATTAGATAAACCCAACACGAACCTGCGGTATAAATTGGCAAGACCCAGAAAGTTGTGGAGCTCTGTTAGAGTGGTTAGAGTTGTATAATTCTGAATAACTTGTATCTTGGTTTGGTTGACATGCACACCCTACTCATCAATGATGTACCCCAAATATTGAACCAAAGTCATGCCAAAAGTGCATTTCTCCAAATTGGCACACAAGTGTTGTCGTAGGGTTTGGAGGACCTGTTGAATATGGTGTAGGTGCTCTTCCTAACTCTAACTAAAGATTAGGATGTCATCCAAGGATACTACCATGAACGAGTTGGTGAAGGGCCATAATATGTCATCCATCAACCTCATGAAGGTTGCAGGGGCATTCGTCAACCCAAAAGGCATGACCAGCCATTTGAAAATGTCCTCCTTGGATTTGAAGGCAGACTTCCACACATCGAAGGGTTTGAATGGTACCTGGTGGTACCCAAACTTCAAGTCAATCTTACTGAAATATTTCCCCCCTTGATTTGGTCCATGGGATTGGATACCTATTTCGGATAGTGATCTTATTTAGTGCCCGATAATCACTACAAAGCCTTCAGTTTTTGTCCTTCTTTTGTACCAACACGATCGGGCTCCCATAAGGTGAGGAGCTTGGCTTGATGTGCCCTTTCTACAATAGCTCCTGAATTTGTCTCTCGATTTAATCGTTCTCAAGAACAGAGCATTGGTAGATCGTTCCATTGGGTAGCAGTGTGCCCAGGGTTAGATCAATGGAATGCTTTACCTGACAGTGTAGGGTTACCCTACGGGTGAGGTGAAGATGTCCATGTACTCCTCCATGACCTTGTCAATCTATTGTTGTCATGCGGAGGAGCCCTGTTTGGAGGTTGTGGGTGTGGCCACAATATTCCTCTTGTTCTGAGGGCAAATCATAAGGAAGACAAATTTCCCGATCTGGGAAATGATCTTACTGCATTATTTATTAGAGATCAAATAAAAGGAGGTAGGCGATGCTACTTCTGGTATCCTGTACAACTTCTGACCCAAAGTAATAATAACATAATGAGGTCTGGATTCAAAATACAACATGACATTTCCATAGGTATGACTGATCTAATAAAACCTCACAGACTTCAAGAGTGGAAACATCACACAATACCTCATCTGCAAATGGCTTGATGCTATAAGGCAAGCAACATTGTTGGCTAAAACAAACATCTCACCCTTGGTGGAGCCCCCCGATGGTGTACAGTTGTGGGTGTGACATTTCCGAAAGCTTCAATCTCTTAAAGAAATCAGTTGATATTAGGTTCTTCTATCTCCCACTGTCAATGATGAACTACACCAACGACCCCTTTACCCACATATGCGAGTGGAAGAGGCACCCCCCCTCCTCTAGATCCTCAGGTTTCACCTTTTGGAGCTTTTTGGTGGCTACCATCGATGTGGTTTATGCGTCAATGATCTGCTTTCCCTTGTCGGTCCCCTTGTCAGGTTATGGCCTAGAATCAGAGCATGCATCTTTCTCTGAGTTGTTTAGCTCGGCCACTAGTTCTTTCTTTGTGCGAGATTCGTTTGTGTTATGAGCGGGATTTTAATGGAACTCACACCACTTTGTCATTGTTCTTCTTCGTCTTCTCATTATTCTTGGCTTTCTACTTCAAGGAGTTGTTCTAGGGGTTGCAGCCTGACTCCGCCCTTTTTTTTATGGCTTGGGGGTGCCTTTGCTCTGCTTTGGGTTCGTAGATCCAAAGTCTCGCTTCTTCTGCTTGAATTTCTGCTCAATCTTGGCAACATAGCGATATGCTGCACTAAGCAAGGAGATGTCTAGGAACTCCATTTCCTCCTAAATGTATTTTTTCAAGCAACTGTGGTACTTGAGCACCAAATTTTTTTCTGAATATTTGATACCCAACTTTGTGCATAGGATATGCAAAATATTCGTAAGCTCATGCACATCTTGATCTGTTTGTTGTCGCAGCGTCGTCCATGGTATGTACTTGTCCTCATAGCTCCCCATAGGGTAATAATATTCCTTAATGGCGTCTCGAGAAGAATTACAAGTGGATGAGGCTGAAAATAGTGAGGGTTCTCTCTCTTCCCTCTATTCACAGTAGGTTTCCCCCCAATCCTTGACATGGGGGAAAGCTTTGAGGAGTGCAAAAGTAATCTTTTCCTGATTGGAAAAATCATGAACCGAGAAATATCCTTCCAACGTATTTAACCATCTATCTACGACGTCTACATCTATCTGGCCTTCAAATATGGGAGTGTCAAGGTTGAATTGTATCTTGAATGAAGTGGCGCCTCCAGAGTGGTTGTCGGATGAACATGTGTCGCCTGTGGGCATCCGCCGAAGGATCTGGGTGAAGTTGTCCATCATCACGTTCTTTTGTCTCTCGGTGGCTTCTTCGAGTGGTATTTTAAAAGTATCTCCTGCTCCCTTATATTTCTTTTCTTTTTCCATATGAGGTCATCGGGGTTTGTGAGGATGGTCATGTAGAGTTTCAACTAGTTCGATTCGTAACTCCTTATACTTCAACCTCATTGGGGACATGCAAAGAAAACAAAGAAAAATTAGATAGCTATGATACCACTAGTTCATAATTATGCAAGAATGCAACAGAATATAGAAATAAACATAAACATAGAGATGCAGTAGAAATAAATTTTCATTTCATTAATAACAAAGAAATCTAATATGCTTACATACAAAATGGAAATAACTAGCTCAGGCGATGGTAGCTTATGTCTGAGAAGAGATGTGGCAGCTGCATGCCTCTGAACTGTGTTACAATGAGGCTCAATGGAATTTCCTTAAACAATAAAAAACCCAACCCAAGGAGATGGAACGCCAAGAGTTTGTGGGCCCCATTGGGGTTAGTTAGGAAGCCAACTTCCCGGGGTCGTAACTTGGTCACGTGATCTCTGTTTGGTGCGTGCGATACCTCGTTGGAAATATATCTTCGAGTACTACAAGATTTGTGGCAAACCCTTGTGACAATGAGCTTGTTTCAGACCTTAAAAAAACATCGTTTAGGGGGTTAAAACAACTTTAGAAGTTCAGGACCCGAAAAACTGCTAAAAATAGTAAACTATGCTATAAATAAGGAAACTGATGAAACCGACTTGGGGTCCAGGTGGAATAGGCAGGTGGCCACTGGTATCCACCTAGATCATGACCATCCTTTGAAAATTTGTTAGCAACGTGGCTCATTTCCCTATAAATGTGAGAGCATGCACACACAGTGAAGGAGTCAATAAAACATTTTATCTCCTCAAGGATAGGCAGTAAGAAAACGTTCTTGAATGCAATAATGTTTTTGAGTCAATTTATGGATAGCAAAGAGTCCCAAAATATGTGAAGGTGAGTGCAACCCTTCTCTTTGGCAAAAATAAGTAGGTTTTTACAACTGAGAATTTTTTCTTGATCATTGGTCCTCGATCCCAATCCCATCTTAAATTTAAAATTGTGGTATGGGGAGAAGAATAGTATAAAAACACCACCATCGGTTTATCCATTGTAATTAAGGAATCATCAAATAAATCCCATGGCTTGGAGTATTCAATGGTTTCTGGGGTGATTATTCTAGGCGCAACAAAACCTTGTTCTTGTGAATAATGGCTTAAATAGCCAATGCCTCATCTGCAATGTGTGTTGAGCTTGATAATCTATCTTAAAAGATTGCCTTGTTTCTTTCTAGCCATATCCCCCAACAAAAAATGAGGGGAAGGGTCTTGAATGTGTGAAAACTACGATTTGATTGCCAAGAGAACCAGGTAACCTCAAGGTCCACCCCTTCCCAAGGGATGGGGTGATTCAATGCAGAGCTACATAAGTTCCATACCCATTTGAAAAATGGACAAACCATAAACAATTGAATTTCATTTTCCTTCTTGTTTTGACATAAATAGCACTAGTTAGGCCCGCACATGAATAATTTTTACTCGGGGGGGGGGGGGGGGGATTTTTCTTTTCATACAACCCTCCACCACTACTTATGCCCTTCCTCTGTTCCATCATCCAGAAGAAAAATAAATCCTAGCTCTGGGGTGTAGGATCTAAAAGGTGAGATACTCCATATAAGTTCATCTTCTCTTTCAATCAATATCATATGGCCATACAAGAGGAATTTTAGGTATTCTTGCCAAGCAATTTGAAATTCCCCCTCTAGAACAAGAACCTCAACTTATAGCCATAATTATTGCAAAATATAGGTGAGAATGGGGTTCATAATCTGAGTCAATTTACAATAGCCACATTCGCTTATAAAATTAGTAAGAGAAGGAGGAAACAAGTGATTTATACTATTACCAAGCTAGGGATCAATACCAAGTTGACTCTATCACCCCTACCAACCTATTAGGCCAGAACACTTCCAATCATATTAAATGAGTTCAGAAGATCCCTCCAAACAATTGATATATTAGTTCTTGGCTTATCTAGTCTTCTTAACCAATATTCTAAAGAACTGGGAGCAATATACTTTTGATTGACCACAGGCATCCACAGGCTATGAGTAGAGATCATGTGTCATCCATATTTTGCAGCTAAAGCTTTGGAAAAATGGAATAATTTTTTTACACCCCAAGCCCCTAGATATTTTGGTTTATCAATTGAGTCCCATTTTACCCAAGGAAGTACCCCCAAATCTTTATTACCTACCCATAAAAAATTGGAACATATATGCTTTATTTTCTCCAAGACATGCTTTGGGATCCAGGCTAATGACACCAAGTATACTAGAATAGCTTCTAGAATTCATTCAATGAGGACTAACAACCAACTCTAAAACACCTATAGTACCAACTTTTCAGGTGATTTTCCACCTTAGCAACGAGCCACACTCAGTCCATTTTTCTATAACAATTTGGTTTCAGCAAAAAACCCGTGTATTTTAAACCAAGCTCCAACAACTTCAAGTCATAGGGGAGAAGTTGGGATATTTGAAGGAGCTCAAATTCAAAGAGATTATAATGAGACATGGATAATTTCTTGGAATTTATCAACACACAAGTGGTTTGTCCAAATAGATGCATGATCTCCACAAACACTGTAATCTTTGTCACATCACCGTTGAAAAAAATAAGAATATCATCAAAAAATATAAGGTGGGATATTGACATATTTCTAGAAATGAGAGAACCATGAAAAACCCCTCTCCTCTTTTCATTAGACATAAGATGACTCATGCCTTTTAGAATCAAAAGAAAAATAATAGGAGAAAGACAACATCCCCGATGCAATCCTCTTTCTACGTGGAAGAAAGGTGAAGTTGATCATTTAATGAGAACCACAAAAGAGATCGATTGGATACAACTCATGATCCAATTAATGAATTCTATATTAAATCCTAGATGAGTAAAAAGGATTTTGATAAAAATCCAGTTTAATAACAACCACTTTCAGGTTATGCATTTTAATGTTGTAAATACCTTCTTGAGCTACCCAAATTACTTTGTGAATTTGTCTCTGTTCCAAAAAAGAATTTTTTTTGGCATAGATGTATCTGGAGCGAATGGGTTTACGTTTGGAAACAATAATCTTGTAGATGACACTACAAAGGGATATGGGTCTAAAGTCTAAGAAAGAGAAAGGATGGCTAAATTTAGGAAAAAGGGCAGTGAAAGTTGAGTTGAAAGCTAGATAGATTCTTCCCTCCTTACTTGATTCTTCTAAAATCCCTAGTAGATCAGATCCAAAAAATTCAAAGAGCTCTAGGAAGAAATCGACACCCCACCCATCCAGCCCAAGGCTTTTGTATCTTTGGAAACTGTGGAGCTCATCCTGGAGTTCCTCCATATAAGCCTCTTCCATTAAATACTTCTTCTCATCTTCATCCATCATTCTTGGAAAGAATTGAGAAGTTTGTATATCTTCGGCAATTGATGTTCCCTGAGGGGCTCTAAAAATTTCTTCAAAGTGTCATTTTCCTAATTTGGCCAACCCTTTAAAGGAAGAGACCTCCACACAATTTTCATCCTTTAAGCTCTAGATAGAGTTCTTAATTTTCTGACCTTTAGCAAAGGCCTGAAAAAAAAATTCATATTTTCATCACCGCTCTTTTACCAAATGGCCCTACTTTTCAGTCACCATTCCTCCTCCCTTGCTGCAAGAATATCGATATTTCTTTTTTCAAGGTTTTTGAGAATGCTACTAGATTCCTTAGAAGAAAAACCTCCCCCCTCCATAGATGATATAACCATGGGCTTCCTTTCAATCTCTTCCATGTCCCGTAGTTCCATCGTTTTCTTCCTTTTTCCCATTCCTTATTCTTTTGTTTAATTTCTTTTAAATTTGCAACAAATTGGGTTGTTGTTGAAAACTTTGGGTGAAGGGAAAATGGATTCCAGTTATATTTTATTGGGGAGAGGAACTATTCATCCTTTAGCCATGTTGAATTCAACTTTAAATAACTTGCAGATTTCTTTTGGGTTCCCCATATTTCTAAGAAAATGGGGAAGTGTTATTCCAAGATGCCTCCCTCTCCCATCCATTATTTAATCAGGGGGAGAGAATCCAAGAGACATTCAACGAGAAGAAATATATCGATGCACTTTTCCACCCAATCCACCAACTTGCTACGAGAAAACCTACATCTGAAGAAATATGTTAAAGGATCCAGTCTGGGCCAAGAATCCCAAGATTTAGAAGGTCCCGGGGAGAAATTTAGATCTCCTCCAATGATAACATTATTTGATCGAATTAGAGATATGTTGAGAAGGGTCTCCCAGAAACCATTGTGATTTTGGGATGGACCATAAAAATTAATCAGTGAAATGGATTGACCCATTATAAGGGGAGAACTATGAATCCCCATTACTAATTATGTACTCCATATATTCAATACCATAATATGACGAGGTTTACATCCCATAACAAGACCCCTGACAGGCTAGAAGCATCCAAAGCCAAGAAGGTCCACCCCTTCAGGAAGGATTATAGCCATTAATTAAGAAATTTGAATACAAGAACCTAGGGTTTCCTAAAGGAAAATGATATTAGGGTCATGGGCTTTGATTAGGTATTTCAGAGCTTGTTTTTTAGAGGGACAAGTGATACCCCTTCAGTTGAAGGACATTAATTTCATTGAGGTGGCCTCACACGTTGCTAGGTTAGCTCAAAGGGCCCCTTTAATAGATATTTATTTTCCCGCAACAAGATCTGCACTAGATTTTTCAGTATCTTTGGATAGGAATGACTTCCTATTGCGGAATCTACCTTCCATAAGGGACATGGAAAGCTTACCCAATCCCCAAACAATGCCTCTTGTCTAGGAAAAACCATGCGAGAGGGAATATTATAGAGAACATAGTCAGAGACATGGTGCTTAGCAGCTGAGAAAATCAAGGAGGAAGAAGGGGAGGAGATGTCACCCATTGAATTTAGGCAAGGGCACAAAGCTGGAATAGGTGAAGAAGAGGATGAGCGAGGAGGATTACACGAAACATCAGAGCATGGGTCCTCAGATACTGAGCAAGAAACAAACATGGATTGTGCACATGAAAGAATAACATCATTTAAAATAGGTAAAGAGGTATATGGGGGGGTGGATGGCTTAGTACCTACGCAAAATAGAGATGACTTCACTAAAGGTTGGGACGTTGGCTAAGAGCCCTCCTTCGTCCAATGTGTATTAATTTAGTTAGGTGTAAAATTATGGATGCGTGTTCCAAAGCATTGCTTCTTACTGTTGGTGAAAAAACAACCTAACAATAAAATAAAATAAAAAGAAAAACTCGAAACCCTTCAATATTCAACAACTATCCTTAGATTTGCATACAATGTTAGAGGAAAACCTGCAGCAAACAAACAGAACTTGAAAATATATGCTAAAAAATCAGAAATGGAATCTAATGGAAAGACATGAAATTTTATTTTATTAATTAAAGGTATCACCTATGCAAGATTGCTTATTGACTTGGGTCTATAAAGTCTTCCTCCGTGGGAGGGTTATTTTATGATCCTACACCGCAAGTGGTTGCTTCTCTCTCCTTTGCTTGCAAATAGGCAATAGAAAACAAATGGTAGAACTCAATGTGGAGAGCTCAAGAGCTATGAGATCATAATAATGATGATGATAGTGGTCATGTTTAGAAGGTGAGGAAAAACCTCTCGATTTATAGCAAAATGCTAGGATAGATCTAGATCTGGGAAAATAATAAAATATTATTAGACTAAATCAAGATTTAACCATTATGAGTAATTTATTATATTTAGGAGAGGAAAAAATTAATGAAATGGTCAATAATCTTTGTTTAGTAAACGAACTCAAAAAATAGTGATTAATTGAGTTAATTAATACAAGTAGGTAAAATAATTAATAAATAAAAATGACTTATTAATTGTTTTTAGGTGATATGGTCATAATAAGTTAGAAATAATTACTAAATAATGATTTAATAACTATTTCATGGGATAAAAATGTAATAATTAAGGGATGATAAATAAATAATGATTTATTTAATTATTCCTATGGATAGGTGAAAATATTTTTAATTATTTCCACAAAATGGGTAGATATGAAAATAATATGAAATTAAATAGATATTTGTTGGGTTATTTTCAAGTGGGTAAATTAATTAAACATAAATAATCTAGGCGAAATGGTTCTTTAAATTGTTTCTTATGGTGAAAGTGGGTTTTAATGCATAAAACCTTTAATAGGTGTATTTCGATCAATCTAGTGGAAAATGGCTAGGTGAATACTTTTTAGGTGATAAAAATCTTCACCTTCCATGAATCCATGTGAGTTCAAGCTTGAAGAAAAGGTTGGCATCTCCTTAGAAAGGCCCCTCAAAATAACAACTCCATCTGATGTTGGAGCTTTAGCTCTATGTGCCTTCTTGTGCATGGGTAACACACATTCTTTAGCAAGATTTCCATGTTTTTGATACCTCCTACATCTGAAGTGTACCCCTTCGTAGTCCAGTTCTAAGGGATCCATCTAAAAACCCATGTTTATCGAGCTAGGGAGCTCGCCACTTAAATCCACACTTATGAGAATCCTGGTCATGGACATGTCTCTTATAGTTAGGTGGCAAGAGTCATGCTCTAAGTAAACCCCCAAGAGATTTCCAATATCCCGAAAAATTAACTTGTGCCAAATATGATTAGGGAGTCCTGGTATTCTTATGCATAGAGGTACAATTTCAATTTTTTCACGTCTGGCATCAATTTGCAGAGATGAAGGTTTGAAAACAATTGATGCATTATCAATTTTCAAAACCCAACTAGCTACAAACTTTGAGTCCTCAGCATCCTGAAATATTAAATGAATCCAACCCTTGGCCAAAACCCTAATTGATAGGGGGTTTTTAATCAGCAGACAGACCTCAATATCGATCCATTCATAAAGTAGTTATATACTAAATTTTCATCCTCGGGCTCTTCCAACCAATGAATTGTTACAAAGATCCTTTGCTTGATGAGTGGCCACATCAGAGTTGAGGGATAGAGACATTATCACTTCCTCAGACAACTTTGTGTAGTGATCTTTGTTTCCCTTGCCTTGAAACGAGCCCTTTCCTTTACTATATTGACCAACACCTTGCTCAACTGTGTTGGAGCTAACATTCGCCGAATCTAATGGGAAATTTGTGACAGGATTCCAACCCTCTATTGTGTACACTATCTCCCTTAAAAGACTACTTGTTGAGGGAAAAATTGTAGGGAGGTGAGGCACGATAGAAGATGAGGTGACCATTGGAGAGAAAACTCCCTTATTGTGTTGGGAGTCCCTTGGAACATTAGTAGAAACCATTGAAAAAGGAGAACCAAACCCTAACTCCAAGAGTTCAGGAGTCTAATGGAAAAATGAAACTTGGGAAGACAAGCCCGTGTACCAAGGGAGCGAAAGAAGCCTTTTTATATTCCCATTGTCGCCCAAAAAATAGTCCTCGCTCAAAATACCAGCTATAGCAGGAACAAAATTTAGGTATAAAGCCTCTCCTCCAAAATAAAGAAAAGTTGAAAATTGAGGTATTGTGACACAAGATGGAGTAGAACTAGACACCCTTTCTTCAAAGATAGAAAAACCATTGAATGTCACATGGTCTATTGGGCCTGAATATCCTAATAGTTTGACATATCTAGCTCATATTCAAGGGTTTCCTCATCCCCTAGGATCGAGGGAAATGTCACTACTAGGTCAAAGGAAATAAGCCCCAGAGAGAGCTTCTTGTATATCCTTTCTCCTTACATGGAAGACAGTTAAACAACCTTAAGAAAACAACAATATTAGAAGGAACAATGTGATAACTGGAAAAAACATTTAAAGAAAAGCACATAGACAATGGAGGTCATGAGAAGACCGCGAGGGAAATCACCTAAATAGGAGACCTAACTCAGAAGAAAAACACCTAATCACCATGAAAATCCTAAGAGAGTGTCCACACGTAAGGGTTATTAGCTCTGTAATCCTCCCAATGAAACCTAATGTTATGTGCAAAAAAAAGGGGCATCTGACAATAAGCATGCTTGTTTTGGAATTGGGCTTCCAGAATTTGAATTTAATTATCAATAGTTATTAGGTGGATGGTAGGGATTTAACCTCCATGGAATATTATAGAATATTCTTAGTAGTATACACATATAAAGGGTTGAGATTTATCCCTAAAGTAGTTATGTATTTTTTTCTCTTTTAATTAAATTTATTGATTAAAAAAAGTGTCATATAAACGAGTGACATGAAATGAGTTATGGGTTTTTTGGGCATGTAGTATTGATAAGCCATGTTATTTTCCCATGGTATTATAACAAAGTCTATCTATAAATTAAGAATCTCCATAGTAAAGTGGAGATAAATATCCATTGGTAATAATCATGTTCCATGTTCTTTCAAATGCACACACACACACACACACACATGTATTTATTTAACTTGTATATTAATTCTTTTATAATTACAAATAATACAAACAATGGAGGTCAACGTTCGAGAGGTAAATTCTCTATTTTCTATGTAGGTTCAATAGTTTTTGGCCCAAATATAATGCTTTAAACCGATTGGTATTTTGTTCCTGACCCTCAACTGTGACATATATTTATGTTCCAAAGGGTTCTTTATTGTCCAATTTGATATACAAGAAGATATGGAAAACATCTTAAATGATGAGCCTTGGTTTTAGGGTAGAGTTGGGCTCTTCATCATCCCATGGTTCCCAGATTTTGATGCCACAAATTTGGCGGTCTAAACTATGTTGGTATGGGTGAGAATACCAAATATCCCCCTACACTTTTGGCATCACAAGGTCCTAGAGGAAATTGGAAACACCTTGGGAAAATTCAAAATGATGGTCCTAGAAACAACAAAGAAATGGATTTTAAATTTCACCAGAATCTGTGTTGAGATAGACCTCAATAAAGGTCTACCTGATCACATTTGATTGAAACACAAAATTTTTTAGTGGAAACAAGTATAAGACTATGGGAACACATCATTTTGATGTTGAACATGCTTTCAAACAAGACACTTGCAGAACACATTCCCATGGGCATAAAAGAATCCAAAAAAAGAAAAAGAGGTTGGCCCATAAAACAAATGGATGGCAAACATTTGATCCTCACTATAACACCCTCCTCCCACACATACCCAAGCTAACCGGTCCATCGAGGTAAACATGTGATGAGATTTACTATGATATGATTCAAATTCCCAAGTACAATTAAGGGAGTGGAACCGAAAAGACAAGACCAACCTGAACTTCCTCAGATCCTACAAGACCTTCAAGGTCCAACCAACCCTTCCAAGTGCTCAACCCCTGAGAAAAATGGTTGTTTGACCGATCTAGAGCCCCAATCACATTGATGACAATCCCTCCATGTGACTAAAATCCTTCAGTCGCATGCATAAGCCCGCATCCATACGACTATAGACTTTTCCAGACACTTTTGTGCCAGAAACCCCAGATTCTGAGCCACTTTTTTATGGTTGGGATTCAGGCCTCTACCCATAACTTCATGATCCTTCCAGAAATGATAAATAACATGATGACAAGGCCTCTATTGCAAAACATAAACAAGGACATGGCCTAAGAAGGCCTAGCCATGATAGATGTTTCGTAAAACACATCATGAACATGTAATTTATAGATCATATAAACACATCTGAGCATAGGGACTTCATACTTATCTGATATTTTTCAAGAAGGTTTGATGCCCTCTCATGATAGCCGCATTACCATCTATTAGGTGATACATTCACTTTTCATTCATGTACTAAAAAAAACATAAAGAGAACCATGACTAATATCTATCATAAAACCATGCTTATAACCAACATAATAACAATGATATAAAAAATATTAAGATCACATAATAACAAACACATTTACCCATAGTACATAAGAGGAAAATAGCTCTTATTAATAGATGCGATTGCAACCATGTCAGGGACTTCAACATACCACCCGATCATAGATTGGGATGAACCAAATATTTCTTTCAGCCAATCACCCTCGTGCCATATTCCAAGCATGAATGTGGGACTCACAACAAAACCAATCAAGGCTTCCTTGGGCTTTACGACAATCCACAAGGGATTCCTAGGCCCAAACAATAACCATACAATACAGGCTTTACCACAATCCCGCCATATACCGGTCAAGGGATCACTAGGCCCTAAACAAGCATGGATGCCTCCAAATTTCTCCAACTAAACTATGATGAATACGGTCCATCTCCGCTCTCTATGCTTTACCGTCTATATCACCATAATCAATCAAGGTATTCCTAGGCTTAGCGAGAGCATACATCTCTAGGCTTTACTATGTGTCCTGCCATTACCAGTCAAGAGATTCCTAGGCCCAATGAGGGTATTCACCTCTAGGCTTTACCGTGTATCTCACCATTATTGGTCAAGTGATTTCGAGGCCCAAATGTAATACCCTCTTCTCACATTTACCCAAGCTAACTGGTCCACTGAGGTAAACATGCAACAAGAGTCCACTATGATGTGATTCAACCTCGTAGGCCACCTTAAGGAAGTAGAACTAACGGAATACAACCAAACTAACCATTCACACATCCTACGAACCTACAGGATCCAACTGTTGTCGACAATTATTGTCTCTCCTAGAGACAGTCTAGTGTTTCCATAGACCAGTGCCTAGGACATCTTAGCATAACAAGGAGCATATAATAAAGCTGGGGTGTCAATCCATAGGCTCTCCTGCTATCTCTTGTAAAACAAGGAAATTAATTTAAATGGGACCAGACCTCACAGGAACTGCCACAGGGAAAGTAATGTTGCAGAAACAAGATGCAAAGCTCCAACACAAAAGCATCAGACAGTTAAGAGACAATTTACTATAAAGAGGGCCGATTCAAATAATATGCCACAGAAATCAAGTTATCAGAAGGAGTATGGAGTGAAAGAAACATGAGGAGAATACTAGTTAACCTTGAGCTAATACCCAGATACACAACAGAACCATATATGGGCTTATCAATTTAAGAATCCATACATGAAAATGGCATTTTAAAAGCACCTTCTCAAAGAAACTAATATAGCAGAAATATGGATGAAGCGAATATGAAACAGTATATCATGCCTGAGCCAATTTAAAACGCTTGACTGATTCATGTACGGGCATCAACTAGGATGAATCCTTACCTAAAATCAGTGAGCCACTCGCATTCCAGTATCATGATACAAGAAGAAGATATATGAAATGAAATATTGTATTAAGCACATAAGAGAATTTTACATATTGTGATATATCAAGACGAGTTATTTTATGTGACAGGCATCTCTCCAAGTTTGAAACCTAAGATAGGAAGCCTTCATACAGAAGCTTTACAAAATGTATAAAAATGTGCCTTTCACTGCAAAATTTTCTGATACAAATCTGGAACCCTTACAATGTCTTTCTTTCTCCTTTTTATAGAGGAAGGAGAAGAGAAACCAATAGAGGAAGTAGGTGAAAACATTTAATTTTCTTAATTTGGATAAAATGGCAGAAACATTCGCGCCTATACTACTTGATGGCTATGAAATGCTACACGTACTTGCAGCCAGCTTCATGAAGTAAATGCTATGGGTAAAAATATTCTCCGAGGCCGGGCATAAAGACGAAATTATTTAAATATTCAGTCCTTTTCTGAGAGGAAATCCTGCTGAAATTGAACTTAGAGAGCATGCTTCTCCTATACATTGTATTCTATATCTTTTGATTTTGACTTTGAGTCTAATGTCTTCAATGCCCAGCTTCATTTTCTTTGATTTTCCAGTGATACACTTTGCCACAAAATTTAATGTCCTCTTCTGTAAAGATTTTCCTTTTGAACTATGCTAAAGGGTTTGGTAGATTTTAAACCTTGCTGCTTTAATGATAGTAATTTCACGGCAGCTATCCAAGGCTTTCCTTCATAAATTCTTCCCCTGCAAGCCGATTTTTGGATGCATCTTCGACTTCTGTGATGGAGGCAGATATTAAGGGCGATTTCTCATTGCTGCAACCTGCAAAACCCACGAATACATTAGAGAAGACCAGACACAGGTGCGAGGGATGTGAAGGTGTCGATGATGATGGCAGTGAAGACATGGCCGAATGGTAAAAACATGCAGGGTGGCGACGAAAAACGTAGCGTAATTATGAAAATGGCGATGAATATATTTGGTGAGGGTTAGCTAATTATATTAAATTTCAAACATGAACATAACCCTTCAGATGAAGCATATAGGTGTACACTAGATAATGCATCAAAAACACGTAGCATGACGACATGGAGTATGGGCTACAGGGTTTGGTCAACTGTGAGGTTCAAGCAGATCTTGGCCATCCAATTTCGAAGGTGATCTATGGTGAAAGAGGCGTTTGGGAGCAATGCATAGGTGGGCCAGGGGTGGCGTGGATGGGAATTAAAAGCCGCACAACTTTGGAGAACAAGATCTGTTGTATCGAACGCTTATGATTGGACGATTTAAATGAATTCCACCGGACGTCTTTGCCCGGGAGTTAATGCGCGAAATGGGGGCGGTATTGGAACAGTACAGAGGGACACACGGCGATCAGCGTATGGAATCGCTGGTCTATGGAGGAATACCACCTACCCAGCAAAGGTGGTGCAAAATAAACAGGCCGGTTTTTACAATGAGAGTGGGCGAGGGGTCCACCATGGCGGGAATACTATGAACCATCGATTTATGATCGGATCGGACAACGGAGAATGCACCTGACGGCCATAGATGATAAGCACCTTTGGATTCGGCATTAGGTCTTGGTCTGCAGTCATATGAAGAACGGAGCAAAGGAGATATAGTCGAAAGGGGCTGGGCTTTAAGTATATTTTTTAAATGCGGATTTTCAGCTGCCTTAGTGCATTTTTGGGAATAATGAGGGAGTAACGATAGGTGGGAACATGAATGATTAGGCCACGAAAGGAGATTTAGAATGTTCCAGTAGGGTTTGTTGGCTGGAAATATTCACGGGAGCATAAAGTGATCAACATCGGCTCCATCTGGGGACGGCATGTTCCTCCGTGGACATGTCGAGAACTTGCAGACCATCTATTTATCATTTATGTAAACTCTTCTCCTCAGCCCTTCTGCGCTTTACTTCATAATTCATCAGCATGTCCTCCTGGATAAAAAAAAAACAGAAACAAAACTTATATACAATATGGTACATCAGGCTTGCTCTGCCTAAATCAGAATTGGAAGTAGGGCTTTAGAAATTGGCTGTTTACAGGGGCATCCGATACGTCACCTTGTAAATTCTCCAATATGAACGTGTTATTTCCTCCCTGTTCCACAATTTTAAATGGAACAAACCAGAGGGGGTCGAATTTTCCGTGCTTTCCTTTCTCAGCCCTCCGGACATCCCACCTGAGCACCAGATTTCCAACCTGCAGCTTCTTTTCTTTTGCATGCTGATCAAAAATATGTTTCATTTTTTCTTGATACTCGTATAGCCTTTTGCTCGCTTGATCCCGCGTTTCTGCCAATTCTACCAATTGGTTGATTCTCCTGATCATATCATCCGGTTCTTCCGGTCTTTCTTGCATGAAACGTGCCACTGTTAAGGCCAGCTGCACAGGAAACACTGCTGCTCATCCATACACTAGCTCATATGGAGATTTTCCAATTGCTCTCTTGCTGGTTATTCTATTTTCCCATAGAGCAAACTTCAATTGGGAATCCCAATTTTTCTGATTCTCATTTATAGTTTTCTTCAAAGCCCTCACTAGAGTTTTATTGGAAGATTCTGCCAAGCCATTCCCCTATGGATAGTAAGCTATGGAGTGATTCAATGTGATATTATACTATTGGAAGAAATTCACGAATTTTGTAGATTTGAAGGCTTGTGCATTATCAGTCACTATTCTAGCAGGACAACCAAACCTGGAAATGATGTTTTCCTCCATGAACTTTATGATGACAGTGTCAGTAGCATTCCTTACAGGTATGGCTTCCACCCATTTTGTAAAGTAATCTATGGCTGTTAATACCCATTTATGTTGTCCACTTGATGGGGGATGTATTTCTCTAATAAAATCTATTCCCCATTTTTGAAATGGCTCATTTACATGAACTGGAATCAGGGGCAGAGCGGCCAGCTTCTGTCTCTCAGCAAATTTCTAACACTTATCACATGCTCTGACCCAAGTAAAAACATCTCCAAATAATTTTGGCCAGTAGAAACTAGCCTTTATTATTTTATGAGCTGTGGCTCTCCAGCTGTAATGGCCTCCACAAATTCCTTCATGGAATTCCATCATTATACTTTCTACTTCATCCTTTGTGAGGCACAATAACAGGATTCCCGAAGGATCTCTCCAATATGATTGGCCATTAGCAACTATGTAATCTTGTGATTTTAGCCTCAAAGCCCTATATTTTGATTTATCACAGCTGGGAGGACAACTGAGTGTCAAAAGATATTCAACTATTTCTTTGTACCATGGACTGGTGAAATATTTTATATGTGCTTTTTGAGTAGCCATTTCCAGTCCTTGCTGTTATTTTTCTTTCTCGGACTCTCCATTTGCTATCATAGAAAAATTCATGCCCAAAGCCTGGTAGTTTGATTCTGATAAGATCCTTGTTAGCCCATGTCCTTTTATCAGCTTAGTAGGATAGATATCCATATCATACTCCTGTATTTTTGCAATCCATCTCCCCCTTTTCCCTTCACTGTCTCCCTAAATCAGAATGTCTTTAACAGCTGCAGTAGGGACATATGCAGCGATGTGAGACTGCAAAATGTATATGCGAAATGCTTTGAGGGATTTTACTAGGGCATAGGCCTACTTGTCTAATATGTTATATTTCAATTCTGCATCATGAAGCACTTGGCTGAAAAAGGCAATAGGTTGCTCATATCCATCTTCATTTTTCTGCAATAACACTCCAGCTACTGTATGGGGTGATGCAAAAGAAAAGATCATAAATGGTCTAGTATAATCAGGTCCAGCCAGCACAGGAGCTTCAACAAATGCCTGTTTTATCCTGGTGAATGCATCTCTAGATTCCTGAGACCATTTTACTTCATTATTCTTCTTTAGCATATCTGTTATATGCCTAACTATCTCAGCATAGTTAGGAATAAACCTTCTCAGAAAATTTATCCGGCCTAAAAATACCTGTACTTCTTTCTTGTTCCTGGGGAAAGGGATGCTATTTATCACCTCTACTCTTTTAGGATCTATTCTCACCCCATCCTTAGTTACAATATGCCCCAAAAGCTTGCCTTCCTCTAATGCAAATAAAGACTTTTGTGGGTTAAGAGAAAGGCCATACCTTCTGCATTTTTCAAAAGTTCTTCGCAAATGCTCAATGTGTTCAGCATCATTTTTTGAAAACACTGTAATATCATCAAGGTATACCACCAGAAATTTATCCTGCTCCCCAATGAAAGCAATATCCATCGCCCTCTAAAAGGTGGCCCCTGCATTAATCAATCCAAAAGGCATCTTGGCATACATGAATGTTCACCATGGTGTGATGAAAGCAGTCTTCTTTTGATCTTCTGGAAACATAGCCACCTGGTTATAACCAAAGAAACCATCCATCATTTAAATTCTAGAAGCTCCCACCACTTTCTACAGGATGTGCTCCATCTTAGGCAGTGGATAATTATCTTTTAAAGATGCTCTGTTTAAATTCTGGAAATCTACACACAACCTTATTTCTCCATTCTTCTTTCTGACAGGGACCAAGTTTGCAACCCATTCTGAGTACCTTAATGGCACAATTATTTTGGCCTTTAGCAGCTTCTTGATTTCTTTTTCAATGGAGGGAAGTAGCAGAGGATTTATCTATCTGAGCTTCTGCTTATATGGTTTTGCATCCTCCATCAGAGGAATTTTATGCTGCATTATACTAATATCAAAAGTTTTAAGGTCCTGATAGGACCATGCAAATACATATTTGTATGATTGAAATAATTTCAGGTAATTTTCTTTATATTCCTCTAGGACCTTCTTGGATAGCTTTACAATTTTAGGCTCAACATTGGTACCCAGATTCAGATCTTCCATTTGATTTTCTTCTACTACTTTATTATGCTGCAATGGAACATCATTTTTGTCAAATAATATTTCTAGAGGCACCAGCCCTCTAGGTATCACATTTCCCTTCAATTGTAACACTTTACTTCCTGCCATTTTCTCTTCCCACTTATTTTCTGAAATATCTTCAGCCTCATCTTCTTCACTATCATCAATCTCCATATTGGAAAATTCTCCCACTGTCTCCAGGAATTTCTTCATCTGTTCATCATCTTCAAATACCTGCCAGTGCTTAATATTATCTGGGATTGATGGTCTGTAACGTACCTCAACTTCATACCTCAGGAGAGGATTCTGAGGAGGACAAAATGTACTAGCGGCCACAACAAGGGAGTCTGCCATTCTGTTCTGTTCTCGGGGCATGAACTGGATATTGAATGCTAAGAAGAAATTCTCCACCATGTCCCATACTTCATTCCTGTATGCCCTCAACTGAGGGTGCTTGGTTTGAAATTGATTTCTGATCTGTTTGACCACCAGCTCAGAATCTCCCAGAACCTTTAAACATTGTATGCCCATGCTCTTGGCTGTCTGCAATCCTAGCAACATTGCTTCATATTCAGCCACATTATTAGTAGCCTCATATTCCAATTTAAAAGACAGTGGCACCCATTTTCCTGTAGGGGAGATTAATAATACTCCAACCCCATTTCCTTCTCTTGAATTTGCTCCATAAAAATGTAGAGTCCATACTCTTGCTTCATGGTCTTCTAAAGGTTGCTCAGTATTAATTTGATAGAAGGAAGGTTCATGAGCATAATTTTGATCTTCTTCTAACATGAAACATGAAAACTCTCCCTCCTTACTGTAGACTAGTGAATTCTCTGAGTTTTCAGCTTTTGTAACCATCTTGACAAACCTGGTTTCTCTGTATAACCTCCTCTCCTGGCCACCAAAGATTGGAATAGTGGCATATGTTAAATCCATCTTGAGTGACCCACCAATTTTTGTTCCCCAGGACCTTGACAGCAGCATGCCAAATCAAGCTGGGATATCGGCCACCACAATGTCCATTACTACACTTTTTGTTGGAATTTGGGCCAGATTGACTACTAAATCCTTGATCATCCTTAAGCATTTAACTCTTTTGGAATCAAATGAATATAGATCTTTATATGGACGTGTGATCTGCAAACCTAGTTTCTCCATGACTGAAAAAGGCATAAGATTATGGGAAGCCCCAGAATCTAACATACAATTGTGTAACAGCGGGTCATGAATAACTAGAGACACATAGAAAGGAGGAGTATAGGGGTCTACCTCCTCGACATGTGGGCCAAAAACTACCATGGGTATTTCTTCTTGAAGATTAAGACTGTCTAGGATTATTGGTGCTTCAGGAGGGAGCAATAAAGAAGTAACTTGAGATTGATATGCAGGTTGTTTCAATAGTTCAGTCAAAGGGACTGGGATTTTGACTTCCTCAAGTTCTTTTTGCAAATTAAAAGCAGGAGGGGACTTTTCTATGACAACTTCTATTGACTCTTTATTTTCATCTGAAGGTTTAACTTCTTTTGATACAGACTCAACATTAGGAGGAGTGAATATTTTTGAAGAAGAAGGAATTTGATCATCAGACTGTAAAGGTTTGTTTATAGGACTCTTACCTTTGTCTGTGACTTTTTGCTTTGTTGACTCCTTTTGAGCAGATGTTTCCTTTTGGGGAGGCTCCTCTTCTTCATATTGAGTCCGGGTCCTCTTTTTGGAAGATCTGAGGTCATATTTTTTGTGAAAATGTGCTTGCATGAAATCATTAAACTTCTTGCAATAGTGATCAATTTCTGCTTCTTCTTCTTCTTGCAAAGGACATTCTATTTCCTCATTATTTGAAAAAGCAAGATTAGAATCTTCTAGTTCATAAGCAGCATCCTCAGCGGAGTCATCTACTGGGCCTTCCAGATATAATGGGTGTGGCACTTGATCTTGTTGCTCCTTTGCTTCCCTTGGCAATATCTGTAGAGGTGGCTTTCTATACCGAGGATTGTAACCTCTATTTGGAGCATTATAAAAATTATTGGGGGCTGCATTCTTGGCCTCCAGTTCTATCTTGACCATTATTTTGATCGTCTTGCTTATTTCCTCCATTTTATCTGAATCCTTGTCCTAGTTGGAAGTAGATACTTCCTCTTTGCCTCTTCTTCTAGTATCCTGTTCAGATTTTCCTCTTAATTTTCCAGTGGAGGCAAAATTTGCTTCCAATTCAAGAGCATCTGACTGAGCATCATCTAGGGTGGCAAGATTTCTTTCCCTGAGGGAGAAACCAAAATCTGAGTCAAAGGCTGCTATGAAAACAAATTTGGCAGCATTTTGATGATGCTTCATATCTACAGGGAGGTTTAGATATAACTTATTAAATCTTTTAATAAATTCTGACACCCCTTCATTAGGTTTCTTCTTGAGTGTATTAAACTCAGTAAGATACTGTCCATGATCCTTATTTTCTCCCCATTTCCTGAGAAAATTACTTTCCATATCATCCCAAGTGGTTATGGAATGGTTTCCCAATGTCTTGAACCATTTTCTGGCTTCACCGTCCAGAGATTGCACAAATAGTCTTAAGACTACATCCAAATGTACAACATTAAAGTTCTCTGCAAAAGAGCAGAAATTCTCAAGATGTTTTTGAGCATCAATTTCATTTTCCCCAATGAATCTGGGCAAGATCTTTAAATAATCCTAGGGCATATCATTCAGCACTTGAGGTAATGCTAGGGGAGCATATTTGTTCAACAAAAAGGCTGGAACATTAGCCATTGGAGGAGGTGGGGGTTGTGCAGCAATCTGGTGTACAAATGGAGGAAGAGGAGGAGGAGGAAGTGGAGTATGGATAACAATGGGAATATATTGTACAGCAGGCTGAGGTGTAGATGGAAACAATTCACGATTAACAGGAGCTATTTCTGTAACTTATTTAACTTCTTCAGCCTCAGGGTAGGACAAAAGTTCTCTTTGGTTCTAGCGCTTCCCCTGGGTGGGCTATCTGAGTAATATTCAAGATTTTCCTCAGTGGAGTCGGGATTTTCTACTGGAATTTCTTGAGAAGAAGAGGATAGGTAATCTTCTGTGGAAAAATCAGGGATTTCAGCACGGGATGATTTCTTTTCTTTCCAACCTCTCCTTTTTATAATCTTCTCTGGGTCAAACACAGAGGGTATCTTCGATTTAGACGTATCTGACCTCAGATGTGGCTTTCGAGGAGCCAGGAATACCAATAGATTTATCAAATGAATAACAGTGGAGTCTCCAAGGTGAGAGATATGCAACTCTTTAACTCTCTGTGCTCACCTGATTAGAGAGTGAATAAGTATTGTCGAGGCCCAGGGAAACTGATTTTCTTAAATTCGTCCCCGGCAACGGCACCAGAAAGATGTTGTCGACATAAATTGTCTACCCTAGAGACAGTCTAGAGTTGCCATAGACCAGTGCCTAGGACATCTTAGCATAGCAGGGGGTGTAAAATAAAACTGGGGTGTCAATCCAAAGGCTCCCATGCTATCTCTTGTTGAATAAGGAAATTTATTTAAATGGGACCAGAACTTACAGAAACTGCCACAGGGGAAGTAATATTACAGAGACAAGATGCAAAGTTCCAACACAAAAGCATCAGACAGTTAAGAGAAAATTTACTGTAAAGAGGGCCGATTCAAATAATATGCCACAGAAATCAAGTATCCGAAGGTGTATGCAGGGAAAGAAACATAAGAGGATATTAGTTAACTTTGGTCTAATACCCAGATACACAACAGAACCATGTATGGGCTTATCAATCTAAGAATCCATACATGACAATGGCGTTTTAAAAGCACACTCCCAAAACAACTAATATAGCAGAAAGATGGATGGAATGAACATGAAACAAACGATATATCATGCACCGAGGCCCGAGCCAATTTAAAGCGCTTGATTCATGTACGGGCATCAAGTAGGATGAATCCTTACCTAAAAATCGATGAGCCACTCGCATTCCAGTACATGATACAAGAAGATATATGAAATGAAATGTTGTATTAATCACATGAGAGAAGGTTACATACTGTGAAATACCAAAGACCAGAATCCTCATTACAGATAGAACTCCTCCTCACTGAGACCCTACGAGCTCTGAGCCTTCATACAGAAGCTTTACAAAATGTATACAAACGTCTCTTTCACTGCACAATTTTCTGATACAAGTCTGGAATCCTTACAATGTCTTTCTTCCTCCTTTTATAGAAGAAGGAGAAGAGAAACTAATAGAGGAAGTAGGTGAAAACATTTAATTTGCTTAATTTGAACAAAATGGCGGAAACATTCGCGCCTATACTACTTGACGGCTATGAAACGCTACATGTACTTGCAGCCAGCGTCATGAAGTAAATGCTATGGGTAAAAATCTTCTCCGGGTCCGGGCATAAAGACGAAATTATTTAAATATTCTATCCTTTTCTGAGAGGAAATCCTGCTGAAATTGAACTTAAAGGGCATGCTTCTCCTGTACATTGTACTCTCTGTCTTTTGATTTTGAATTTGAGTCTAATATCTTCAATGCCCAGCTTCATTTTCTTTGATTTGCCAGTGATACACTTTGCCACAACATTTAATGTCCTCTTCTGTAAAGATCTGCCTTTTGAACTATGCTGGAGGGTTTGGTAGATTTTGAACCTTGCTGCTTTAATGATAGTCATGTCACGGCAGCTATCCAAGGCTTTCCTTCATAAATTCTTCCCCTGCAATCCGATTTTTGGATGCATCTTCGACTTCTGTGATGGAGGCAGGGATTAAGGGTGATTTATCATTACTGCAACCTGCAAAACCCACGAATACGTTAGAGAAGACCAGACACAGGTGCGAGGAACGCGGAGGTGTCGACGATGATGGCGGTGAAGACATGGCCGAATGGTAAAAACATGCAGGGTGGCTGAAGGATTACAGGGTGGCGACAAAAAATGCAGCGTAATTATGAAAATGGCGATGAATGTATTAGGTGAGGGTTAGCTAATTATATTAAATTTCAAACATGAACATAACCCTCCAGACGAAGCATATAGGTGTACACTAGATAATGCGACAAGAACACGTAGCATGACGACGTGGAGTATAGGCTACGGGGTTTGATCAACTGCGAGGGTCAAGCAAATCTTGGCCGTCCAATTTCGAAGGTGATCTACGGCGAAGGAGGCGTCTGGGAGCAATGAAGAGGTGGGCCAGGGACGACGTGGACAGGAACTAAAAGCCGCACGACTTTGGAGAACAGGAGCCGTTGGATCAAATGCTTATGATCGGACGGTTTAAATGAATTCTGTTGCACGTCTTTTCCCGGGAGTTAATGCGCGAAATGGGGGCGGTATTGGAACAATACAGAGGGACACACGGCGATCAGCGTATGGAATTGCTGGTCTATGGAGGAATACTGCCTGCCCAGCAAAGGTGGTGCGGAATAAACAGGCCGGTTTTTACAATGAGAGCGGGCGAGGGGTCCACCATGGCGGGAATACTATGAATCGTCGATTTATGATCAGATCAGACGACGGAGAATGCACTCGACGGCCATAGATGATAAGCGCCTTTGGATTCGGCATTAGGTCTCGGTCTGCAGTCATATGAAGAACAGAGCAAAGGAGCTATAGTCTAAAGGGGCTGGGCTCTAAGTGTATTTTTCAAATGTGGATTTTCAGCTGCCTTAGTGCATTTTTGGGAATAATGATGGAGTAACGATGGGTGGGAACATGAATGATTAGGCCACGAAAGGAGGTTTAGAATGTTCCAGCGGGGTTTGTTGGCTGGAAATCTTCACGGGAGCATAAAGTGATCAACACCAACCATCCTTTCTAGGTGACCAACCCATGACGTAACTTGACATTTTACTAACTTGTAACCTCAATCTCTCCCATGACATGGGAATGCATGCGACTGGGACCCTCCAGTTGCTCCCACAACAGGGGCATGCATGTGATTGGGGACTTTTTCAGCTAGTTTTGAGCGTAAGACCCCAAAATTTGTGCCACTTTTTGAGGGAAAGGACTTAGGCCACTGCCCAGAACTACATGAAACTTATATAAATTAAAGGTAACATCGAAACAGTGATACTAATGCAAATACTTGAACAACGACTTGAATGGACCCCTACTGGCCATGACATGAATTTCATCAAAAACATCACAAAGATATAATCTACAGGCCATAAATACATATCTAAGCATAGGGGTCTCATCCTTATATGAGAATCACTAAGAATCATTGATTCCTTATCCCATTAGCTGCATTATCATCTATTAGGCCATATATTCACTGTTCATTCATTTAAAATTCAAAACATGTGAGAGCCATATATCATCACTGCCATAAAAAATATTCATAAAAAATAGAAATAACAAGGATATAACAACCATATAACCACATAATAAAAAGTACATTTACCCCTAAAACACAAGGGAAAAGATCTCTTATTGACATATGAAAAATTCAACCAGGTATGGGACTTCCACGTGCCACCCGACCATAGACTAGGTTGAACCATATATCTCTTTTAGCCAGTCACCCACGTGCCATATTCCAAGGATGAATGTGGGATCTCATGGAATAATCCAAATAAAACCAAACTATGGTTTCCAAACGCCAACCACCTCAAACCTCAACTAGTGAATCCATCTCACGGCCGGACATCACTAACCATCACTAAATTGATCTCTACCCAGGTTTTCCAGAGCTCTAGAGTGTTGTTTCCAACCAGGGCTTCTAAGACTAGTAACTCAACCCACAACCATCGTCAGGCTTCCATAATGTTTGTCCGACCAGGGCTTCCAGGGCTAGTAACTCAACCCACCAAGGGCTTCTAGAGCGTTTTTCCAACCAAGTCTTCTAGGAATAGTAACTCAACCAAAGTTGTTACAGGGCTTCCAGAGCGTTTGTCCAACCAAGGATTCAAGGAACTAATAACTCAACCCACAACCAAAGGTACATGAGAACCAAACATAAAACAAAATTAAAGCCCACAATGTAATATTCCAAATTAGCAGTCTAGCTAATTGGAATATTGATTTTGGTTAATTTTTGCATTTCCCAATGTTGGGCGGAAATAAAGTGGGTAGGGGACCCACAAATAAATTTAGACCAAAATACAATCTTTCTCTAAAGTCACTAAGGGAAAATTGCAGCTCTAGTCGTGGGGTCGAGTTGGCCTTAGGTGGCAGCGTGGACGGGGCACGAAGTGGACAACATATGATTGGCTGGAGGAAGGAAACATGTGGTTGGCTCAAGGACAGGAAACACAGGCCAAGGTGGGGCCCAAGGAATGCGTTGAGCCTTAATGGAAAAAAGGAAGAAGGAAAGCTTCATTCCTCATTCATTCAACTATTTTCTTCTTGTCAATTTGACTAAGCACGCTTGAACCGAAGAGCCAAGTCTATAGTGCTATTTAGCACACAAGATCTTCAAGCGGAGATCTAAACCTCTGCCTTGGGGTACTTCAAGTGCATGCTCAGGAGAGGAGTCCTGCATTTTGGTGAGGCAATTATTCAGCAGCAGAAATAGAGACAACGTAGCCCCTTCTAGACTACGCAAAGGCAGAATAGACTGCGCAGTGCAGTGAGGAGTTGGTTCCGGGAGTGTGGAGAGAAGAGGAGTTTCAATAGGAGATTTATGTTGTATTCCGAATGCATTTACCAATAGTTTCTTCTATTGGTTTGAATTCCCCAGCAGTTCAGTGAGCCAAGGCTAAAGGGGCCAATTTTTGGGGTCGAGCTTTCAGTAAACCCGTAGAGGGTTTTTGTGGGTTTATTGAGGAGATTTTGGTGTCTTATTCCTCGAATTTTCTAAGCAAGGGAAGTAGCCTAACCAAAAATCTAAAGACTATCTGCAACATTTTGGACTCTTCATGGGCAGATCACTCAGAGAATTATCACTCACTTAACTGTATTCATCCAAGAGGACTTTTCATGACATAATGATGATAGGCACTTCTCTTGCTAATCCTTCTGAATGTGATTCATTGTTAATTCTAGCAGTATTAGGTACGGTGTGATCATCACTTTAATGTATTTGAAGTCTTCTTTATCATCTGGTACATTTCTTGCTTTCTCTCCTTCCATCGGAGGCTTGGCTATTGTGTGTTTCGGGTAGTCTTCTTCCTCTATAGTTCTTTGTTAGAGGAATTTTTCTTTTCCCTTCCTGATCAAATAGCCGTTCTCATTCTAAGGTGCTCTTCTTAGACTACTTTCATGGGGTCTATATATGAACTGCTCTCCCCCTGGGATGTTGCTTCATATTTGTCACTGGATGGATTTTTTTTTTTGCTTTGCTTCCTAGAGCAGCTCCCCCTAAGACTATGCTAGATTCATTATGTTATGGAGATAATAGGCTCCCCCTTTCTCTTTTCCTTCCATACTTTATTGGGGTTCATCATAATGTCTGCTCTTCTTTTAGATTCATAGTTTTGTTTGATTTGCTTTGTTTCCATCATATGTCTAGAGTTCTTTAATATATATGGCAGTTTACAGTCCTTTGCTTTGTGGCCAAGCTTGAGGCATATATAACGTCTTATTTTATCAAAGTGCATTTGAGCTGATGTATAATATTTTGTTCCTCTTCTTGAATACATTTTACAATCAACAATTTTATGTCCAAAATTATTGCATGCATAACAATACCCATGGAAATGATTTGTGTACCTGGTGGAAGATTGTCTTTTCCCTTTGCTTGCTTGAGGTGTTCTTCTTTTTTGCTGCATCTTTTGCTGGTTGGACTGGGTTTGCTTTGTCTTACAACATGTTGCAGTATGTCCTTGTTTGTGGCAGGAAAGACAAGTGATGCTTCCCATAGGAGGAAAGAACCTTCTTTGACATCTTCCAAATTTATTCAATTCATCCTTAGGAGCATATGAGCCTTTAGCAGTTGATTGTTTCATCCTCTCATTCTCTGCTCTTCCATGTTGCTGCTTGATTCTGTTTGTTTCTTTACAAATCCTGTTCTTGCTAGTTTCTGTTTTTGTAGTAATCTGCTGGGCTGCTTCACTGTCCTTTACAACTTTTACAAAGATGATTTTCTTGTTATCTTCTGCGTTGGACTTACTGGTTTCTCCTTCATATCCTATCCTAGTCTTTATGAGAGGTGACCTTTGTGCATTTAGAATCTGGTCCAACCGTCCAGAGCCTTTCATTAGAGGTGTATTCATTAATATTTCTCTTTGGGCTTTTTCTAAGTTCTTTCTTAGGCTCACTACTTCTTCCAATCTTTCACATTCCTGACTTTTCTCTCTCATTTGTTGCAACATAGTGTCTTCTACTTTGTTTGCTTCTTCAAGCTGAGTCTTCAGGTCAATCATTTCTTTCTTATCTTCATATTCTCTCTCATCACATATTTGCACCAATGTATTCAGGTCTTTGTTTTCATTCTTTAGTCTTTCTATTTCAGTCAAGGCTGTGTCTAGTTTGGCTTTTTCTTCAATTGCAATTTCTTCATGGTTCTTACTGCCATTCACACTAGCAGGTACCTCATTTGATTGAATATTTTCCTGTTGACCTGAATTTTTCTTCTTCTTAATTCTCTTCTCCTTCTTGACAATGCAATCCTCAGTGTCTACTCCATGCATGAAATGCATTCTATCCCAGATTTCTTTTGCAGAGTCTAGATCCATTATCAACTCTAGGTCCTTGTTATGAAGACTTTCATATATCACACATTTTGCCTTGGCATTCCTCTGTTGTTCTTTCACCGTGGGGGAGTCTGTGCAGTAACCATCACAAACAAGCTTCCATACCTCAGGTTCATCAGCCATTAAACATGTTTTAACCTTATCTCTCCATTCATGAAATTTTGTTGTATTTAGCACAGTTACATTTTGATAGTCCGTGACTCAACCAGATCATCTTCAAGCTATTAAGCTTACACCAAACAAACCTGGCTCTGATACCAATTGTTGAACCTTTAGTTAAACTGAGAGGGGGGGAGGGGGGTGAATCAGTTTAACACATTCATGGACTTTTAAAACTTTTCATTAAAACTTATTTATACCTTCATTTCATGTTCAACTTAATATGTGAGTAATCTTAGAATGTGAGCAGCTAGTATTAATATAATGTAACAACAGACTTAATATGAGAGAAACAAGTATTAAGCAGATGAGATAAACCATATCAACACATATACATCATGCACAAAGACACCAAATATAAGTGGAAACCCATAAAGGGAGAAAACCACATCTTATTATTGTTGTGATGCAAAGGCAAGCTCCAACTCCCTCTCACCACTGATTTTCTGTAGGCACCAACCTACAGGAGGCTCCTACCTATATTCTGCAAGCTACAACTTGCAAGGAAGCTCCAACTCCCATCAATTTTCTGCAGGCACCAACCAATAGGAGGCTCCAAACTCAGTCAGCTACAACTAACGTTTCATCAAGCTACAACTTGATGTGGAAGCACCAACTCCCGTCAATTTTCTGCAGGCATCAACCTACAGGAGGCTCCAACCTTAGTCTGTTACAACTGACATCTATCAAGCAACAACTTGATAGGGAAGCTCCAACTTCCTTACTCTTTCAAAAGAAAAACACTTGATGATTTACCTTGGATATCAGCTCTGTTCTGTTCCATCTGCTCTGCTATTCGTCAATTCTCATATCTGCCCTATATCATCTTTGCATCTTCTCATATTCTCTATCAACTTCTCCTTCTTCTCTACTCAACTCCTCCTTCTTCTCTGCTTAGCTCCTCTTTCTTCTCTGCCTCACTACTTCATTTCTGCATTCTCTTCACTCACTCTCTAACCTCTTTGTGCATATCAATGTGATATTATATATAGAGTTCATCACATGACTCTTTACATTCCTCAGGGAATTTGAAGTGAACAGTCCTGACTTTTTGCCTTCTGCCTTCTCATTTCTTTTACCCGCTCATTCAGAAAAATATAACAATATGCATTAATTTCAATATTACAGTGGGAGTTTTTTTTTCCTATCGGAGACTTGCCAATGCATCACAAACAATAAAAAATTAATTACAACATTTACATTCACATTTTCAATTACACACTTCAATTTCACTCAGCTAATTTTCTGGATTTTGGCTTTACTGGATTTGTCTTTTCTACTGCTGTTGAGTGACTGTTCTGTATACTTTGGTTCACCTCTATGTCTATTCATCTGTTCACTGTACTTGTGTGCACCAGCTACATATATAACTTCTTTTCAGGTTTTATTCTCAAATACATATGAATCTGGGCGATGTTTGTTCATTACCAATCTCTGTTCTCGGGCTACCTGCTTACATTCTATGTTCATATATGAGCTTAAACTTAATGGTTGAAACTCACATTACAATTTCAATTCATCTTTTTCCCTGTACAATTTTTTCTGCCACCGTCTCTCTCTCTTTCGTTCTTGAAGGCTCTCTTCTTCATTGCAGTTGTATAACTGCTGTACATATAACTGTCTTTTAATATAACTGCTGGGAAATTTCAATACTTTTTAATTTCTGCACTGGCAACCTTTACATGCTGAATCCCCTTTTTACCTCCTAATGAAACCTTATTATCAAATATATTAATATCTGAATTAACCCTCGACTTATTCTACGCTGAAAAATTAAACACTTAAATCTGAGAGCGTTCAAATCTCAGAGAATTGAGATATTAATTTCAAAGTTATTATATGTATGTAATATCTCAGATTCACTTCCTTTCTGTGGGAGCTCTACTCTCAACCAATGCTCATATAAATGCTTGGTAATTCACGACACAATCAACACAATATGGGGGATATCTGTAAGTGCTTATGAATCTGAAAGCGCTCGCCCCTTATCAAAAGCACATCATTTAATCGATGCAACCTCGTATACCTTAACCCCATGTAACCGGACCTGCCCTTTAACGATGCGCTTAAATCACAATACCATACCTTGGTTAAACCCGCAAACCTTAACAATGGTCAACGCATACGTATGCATGGGCCCCAACGCTGACAAGCCTTCCACATCCAACGGCGGACAACACGTCGCACCGGTCTTGATGATCCAACGGATATCACACGAGTTACTTGCACGACCGTTAACTTGCGATGAGAGCGGTTTTTGGGACCTCGCCGTATGCCACATGTCAGGCAGTCAATGGAATCGCTCCAAATTCTTGAATACCACTTACCCTACGAAGGCGGTGCGATCAAAACCGGAAACCCGCCTTTACTGTTCACTATTCATACTTCCCGGTTTTGGTTCTCGCCTTCAAGGTTCCGCTCAGCTTCCGCTCAAGGCTCCGTCAAGCACAGTTCCATTAATCTGCACCGTCTCCCAACATTTCGACAGAGTTAAAGTGACTATGTGGCTCCACCACGATTCTCCAACCACCGACTTCACCTTCTTACAAAAAAAATGCGTATCAATCTGTCTACGGGAAGCGCAGGCTCAAGGGTTCCGGGAATACACTCCCACACAGGATTTAACAGCCCTCACGCGGACCTTTCTTGCTCACTCCGAGGTCGAGTCATTGTGATATTAATTCCAACATATTCAATTGCTTTTGGTTCGACCACTGGCATTCATCCTTGTTACAATTACTCAACAACACCGAATTCCTTCTTGTATGCAGGGCATTTCCATGACCCTTCACACATAGTTTCTCAAGAGCGAGAGGGATATTTTACAGTCCTCCTCTACACAGACTACGAGCACTTGCTATTAAACATAGAAATATAGACCTTGCACAGAATTACTAATTCAACCAAGAACGTAGATCTCTAATCAACTGACCCTTGTAAAACTGCCTCTGCTTCATGTCTCATGCTCTCTTTGTCCACAAACATAACTCTTTTAATGGCCTCTAATGGTCTGTTCATAAGAGGTAACTTTTCAACACTCTTTTCATACTTTCATAGACAATTCCAGCTGTCAATACATGTTTCCTTTTTGCCACAGAACCTCGAATGTTCCTTCTATAATATGTTCCCATACTCAGAACCAGTTTCTCAAATCAAATACCTCTACTCCTTGACTGATGCTGCTCCTTGCTCCTGAAGCTCCTTTGCTGCCTCTCCAGATCTCCAATCAACCGACCCTTCTAAAACTGCCTCTGCTTCATGTCTCATGCTCTCTTTGCCTTGTTGTTGTTTCAAGTGCTCCTCCTTTGTCATCTCCTTTGCCATCAATGAAGACATTTCCAACAGTCTCCCCCTTTGGCATTGATGGCAATCCATCCACCAATAATCCAATAATCCAACATTTCCAACAATCTCTTTTTGCCTGGCTTCTTTTAGAAGACCCTATCTTCTGTTACTTGCTTTTCCTCCCCCTTTGACATCAATGGCAAAGGGTTGCACATTTCCTAGAGTGCTTTCTATCTCTTCATTTCTTCTCTCTGAGATGTATTTAGGCCTTCTTCTTCTGAATTTGTACCCTGCTGCTCCAAATTGGTGTACGTTGAGAGAATAATTTTGAGGATTATTGAACTTGAATATACACTGTAAATTGATACAATTCAAACGGATAGACTTCTTTCACTTGTATAGAGCTAAAAGTGAAGATAATGACACTTCATAGACCACATTGTACCAACTTTATCTAATCAAAGATGTATGATTGGATCAAAAACTAAAATACTGATAAGGCTTCAAATATACTTCTGTCTCTGTCTGATGTAGTGAGCTAATATTTTTTCTGTTAAGGAAGATTGTAGATGGAATATGTCTTCTCCTGCAATACTCATCTACAGTACCACACTTGTTCAATTATGATAATGATGCCAATATATATTTTATTGCTGTGGTACACCTTTCCTGCCTATTGGTGATGATATGAGCTAGGATGCTGACAAGGATATTACTTTTAATGACTGAGAGGATATTTTTGTTGATGTGAACAATGAATCAAGCCAGAGTTTACAACTTATTGTGAGATTAGGAAATATCTTTCAATATGAGAGGTCAAATGACTTTTACTTCTTGCACACTATATTTTCAAAATAAACCTTTCAATGTATTGGTCAGTTTCACTTATCAACCATGAAGTTTTATTTATGAAATAATGGGGTATGTATGTCAATAATCAATCTCTCTTTAAAGGTGGATTACCAGCAAATCCTTTGTGCTAAAGTAGGATTTAGATGATTTAAAAAAAAAAATTGAGCTTCAGATGGTAATCACAACTAGTCCTTTATTCTTCAGATAGTTTGACTGTTCTATCAGAATGAACTTCCACAAAAGCATATTCAAGATGTTTAATTGAAAACTCAGCAAACAAACTTCACACAGTTTTGTAACTGATCTTAAGAAAGAGGCCTTGAATATATACATGTACCAACTTCAGGAAGGCACGAAATTAAAAAAGATATTTCTTCAGTGCTCAATATACTACTTCAAGTGTAAATCAGATATTGATCCTTTAGCACTGCTACTGCCCTTTTCATGCTGAATGCAGATAACCCTGGGAATTTTACCTTGATGCATTCTTTCCATACTCCTTTGATCCTGAGGACCTGTACCATATTGTTGTTGCTCCATGATAACACTTGATTTTCTGTTGATAGGCATGCTGCTTGTACCAAGTACCAAATGATATTACCTTCATAAAATATGCAGAGATTTCACTTTAGCGTGCACATTTACCCATAATTTAAGACATCCTTCATAAATTCTTCTATTGTGCTTTCCACTGTTCACATTAACAGTCATCAATATCCTCAATCTGATGTCATCATTATTTAACCTTTTGCTTAGTCTGTCATTCTAAAAAAAATGTCACTACATTTTATTTTCTAAGACAGTTCCAGAATCATTGTTGCTTTATATTGCTTTATATACCAATTCAACTATTCTGACATGATGATCTTCGGGAAGACATCTTCAATTTCTTTTCTTGGACTCTTCATGGGCAGATCACTCAGAGAATTATCACTCACTTAACTGTATTCATCCAAGAGGACTTTTCATGAAATAATGATGATAGGCAATTCTCTTGCTAATCCTTCTTAATGTGATTCATTGTTAATTGCAGCAGTATTAGGTACGGTGTGATCATCACTTTAATGTGTTGAAGTCTTCTTCTATCATCATCGTTGTTTGTTGCTTTCTCTCCTTCCATCAACCTGCTGGCTATTATGTGTTTAAGGTGATCTTCTTCCTCAATAATTCTTTGTTAGAGGAATTTTTCTTTTCCCTTCCTAATATTATAGTTGTTCTCATTCTAAGGTGCTCTTCTTAGACTACTTTAATGGGGTCTATATATGAACTTCTCTCCCCCTCGGATGTTGCTTCATATTTTTCACTGGATGATTTATTTTTTCTTTGCTTCCTAGAGCAGATCCCCCTGAGGCTATGGAGGATTCGTTATGTTATTGAGATAATACGCTTCCCCTTTCTCTTTTCCTTCCATACTTTATTGGGGTTCTTCATGTAATTTCTGCACTTCTTTTAAATTCATAGTTTTTTTTTATTTGCTTTGTTTCCATCATCTGTCTAGATTTCTTTAGTATATATGGCAATTTACAGTCATTTGCTTTGTGGCCAAGCTTGAGGCATACATAACATCTTATTTTGTCAAAGTACATTTGAGCTGATGTATAATAATGTGTTCCCCTTCTTGAATACATTTTACAATCAACAATTTTATGTCCAAAATTATTGCATGCATACCAATAGCCATGGAAATGATTTGTGTACCTCGTGAAAGATTGTCTTTTCCATTTGCTTGCTTTAGGGGTTCTTCTCTTTTGCTGCATCCTTTGCTGGTTGGACTGGATTGGCTTTGTCTTACAATATGTTGCATTATGTCCTGGTTTATGACAAGAGAAACATGTGCTATTTTTCATAGGAGGGAGGAACCTCCTTTGACATCTTCCGAATTTGTTCAATTCATCCTTAGGAGCATATGAGCCTTTAGCAGTTGATTGTTTCATCTTCTCATTCTCTGTTCTTCCATGTTGCTACTTGTTTTTGTTTGTTTCTTTGCACATATTGTTCTTGCTGGCTTCTTCTTCTGTGGGAATATTCTGAGCTGCATCACTGTTCCTTACAGCTTTTACAAAAATTATTTTCTTGTTATTTTCAACCTTGGACTTACTAGTTTCACCTTCATATCCTATCCCAGTCTTTATGATAGGTGACCTTTGTGCATTTAGAATCTGGTCCAACTGTCCAGAGCCTTTAATTAGAGGTGTGTTCATTAATAGTTCTCTTTGGGATTTTCCTAAGTTCTTTCTCAGGCTCACTACTTCTTCTTCCAATCTTTCACATTCCAGATTTTTCTCTCTCATTTGTTGCAGCAGAGTGTCTTCTATTTTCTTTGCTTCTTCAAGCTGTGTCTTCAGGCCAATAATTTCTTTCTTATCTTCATATTCTCTCTCATCACATATTTGCACCAATGTCTTCAGGTCTTTGTTTTCATTCTTCAGTCTTTCTATTTCAGTCAAGGCTATGTCAAGTTTGGCTTTTTCCTTAGCTGCAATTTCTTCATGGTTCTTACTACCATTTACACTAACAGGTACCTCATGTGTTTGAACATTTTCCTTTTGACATGAATTTTTCTTCTTCTTAATGTTCTTCTCCTTCTTGACAATGCAATCCTCAGTGTCTACTCCATGCATGAAATGCAATCTGTCCAAAAAAAAATTTGTTGAGTCTAGATCCATTATGAACTCAAAGTCCTTGTTATGAAGACTGTTATATATCACACATTTTGCCTTGGCATTCCTCTGTTGTTATTTCACCGTGGGGGAGTTTGTGCAGTAACCATCACAAACAAGCTTCCATACCTCAGGTTCATCAGCCATTAAACCTATTTTAACCTTATCTCTCCATTTAGGAAAGTTTGTTGTATTTAGCATAGGCACATTTTGATAGTCCATAACTCAACCAGATTTCCTTCAAGCTATTAAGCTTACACCAAAGAAATCGGCTCTGATACCAATTGTTGAACCCTTAGTTAAACTGAGGAGGGGGGGTGAATCAATTTAACACATTCATGGACTTTTAAAATTTTTTCATTAACACTTTTTTACACCTTCATTTCATGTTCAAATTAACATGTGAGTAATCTTAGAATGTGAGTAGAAATCATTAATATAATGTAACAATAGACTTAATATGAGAGTAGCAAGTATTAAGCAGATGATATAAACCATATCAACACATAAACATCATGCACAGAGACACCAGATATAAGTGGAAACCCATAAAGGAAGAAAACCACATCTTATTATTGTTGTGATGCAAAGGCAAGCTCCAACTCCCTCTCACCACTGATTTTCTGTAGGCACCAACCTACAGGAGGCTCCTACCTCAATTCTGCAAGCTACAACTTACAAGGAAGCTCCAATTCCCATCAATTTTCTGCAGGCACCAACCTACGGGAGGCTCCGACCTCAATCAGCCACAACTGATGTTTCATCAAGCTACAACTTGATGTGGAAGCACCAACTCCTGTCAATTATTTGCAGGGACCAACCTACAGGAGGCTCCAACCTTAGTCAACTACAACTGACATCTATCAAGCAAAATCTTGATAGGGAAGCTCCAACTTCCTTACTCTTTCAAAAGAAAAACACTTGCTGATTTACCTTGGATATCAGCTCTGTTCTGTTCCATCTGCTCTGCTGTTCGTCAATTCTCATATCTGCCCTGTATCATCTCTGCATCTTCTCAGATTCTCTATCAGCCTCTCCTTCTTCTCTACTCAGCTCCTCCTTCTTCTCTACTTAGCTCCTCTTTCTTCTCTACCTCACTGCTTCATTTATGCATTCTCTTCACTCACTCTCTAACATCTTTGTGCATATCAATGTGATATTATATATAGAGTTCATCACATGACTCTTTACATTCCTCAGGGAATTTGTAGTGAATAGTCCTGACTTTTTGCCTTCTGCCTTCTCATTTCTTTTACCCGCTCATTTAGAAAAATATAACAATATGCATTAATTTCAATATTACAGTGGGAGTTTTGTTTTCCTACCGGAGACTTGCCAATGCATCACAAACAATAAAAAATTAATTACAACATTTACATTCACATTTTCAGTTACACACTTCAATTTCACTCAGCTCCTTTTCTGGATTTTGGCTTTACTAGATTTGTCTTTTCTGCTACTGTTGAGTGACTGTTCTGTATACTTTGGTTCACCTTTGTGTCTATTCATATGTTCACTGTACTTGTGTGCACCAGCTACATATATAACTACTTTTCTGGTTTTATTCTCAAATAAATATGAATCTGGGCGATGTCTGTTCATTACCAATCTCTGTTCTCGGGCTACCTGCTTACATTCTCTGTTCATATATGAGCTTAAACTTAATGGTTGAAACTCACATTACAATTTCAATTCATCTTTTTCCCTGTACAATTTTTTCTACCGCTGTCTCTCTCTCTTTCGTTCTTGCAGGCTCTCTTCTTCATTGCAGTTGTATAACTGCTGTACATATAACTGTGTTTTAATATAACTGTTGGGCAATTTCAATACTTTTTAATTTCTGCACTGGCAACCTTTACATGCTAAATCCTTTTTTTACCTCCTAATGAAACCTTATTATCAAATATATTAATATCTAAATTAACCCTCGACTTATTCTACACTGACAAATTAAACACTTAAATCTGAGAGCGTTCAAATCTCAGAGAATTGAGATATTAATTTAAAAGTTATTATATGTATGTAATATCTCATATTCACTTCCTTTCTGTGGGATCTCTACTCTCAACCAATGATCATATAAATGCTTGGTAATTCACGACACAATCAACACAATATGGGGGATATATGTAAGTGCTTATGAAGCTTAAAGTGCTCGCCCCTTATCAAAAGCACATCATTTAATCGATGCAACCTCGTATACCTTAACCCCATGTAACCGGACCTGCCCTTTAACTACACGCTTAAATCACAATACCATACCTTGGTTAAACCCGCAAACCTTAACAATGATCAACGCATACGTATGCATGGGCCCCAACGCTGACAAGCCTTCCACATCCAATGGCGGACAGCACGTCGCACTGGTCTTGACGATCCAACGGATATCGCGCGAGTTACTTGCACGACCGTTAACTCGCTATGAGAGCGGTTTTTAGGACCCCGCCGTATGCCACGTGTCAGGCAGTCAATGGAATCGCTCCAAATTCTTGAATACCGCTTACCCTACGAAGGCAGTGTGATCAAAATTGGAAACCCGCCTTTACTGTTCACTATTCATACTTTTCGGTTCCGGTTCTCGCCTTCAAGGTTCCTCTCAGCTTCCGCTCAAGGCTCCTTCAAGCACAGTTCCATTAATCTGCGCCGTCCCCCAACATTTTGACAGAGTTAAAGTGACTCTGTGGCTCCACCACAATTCTCCAACCACCGACTTCACCTTCTTACAAAATAAATGTGTATCAATCTGTCTACGGGAAGCGCAGGCTCAAGGGTTATGGGAATACACTCCCACACAGGATTTAACAGCCCTCACGCGGACCTTTCTTGCTCACTACGAGGTCGAGTCATTGTGATATTAATTCCAACATATTCAATTGCTTTTGGTTCGACCACTGGCATTCATCCTTGTTACAATTACTCAACAACATCGAATTCCTTCTTGTATGCAGGGCATTTCCACGGCCCTTCACACACAGTTTCTCAAGGGTGAGAGGGATATTTTACAGCCCTCCTCTACACAGACTACGAGCACTTGCTATTAAACATAGAAATATAGACCTTGCACAGAATTACTAATTCAACCAAGAACGCAGATCTCCAATCAACTGACCCTTCTAAAACTGCCTCTACTTCATGTCTCATGCTCTCTTTGTCCACAAACATAACTCTTTTAATGGCCTCTAATGGTATGTGCATAAGAGGTAACTTTTCAACACTCTTTTCATACTTTCATAGACAATTCCAGCTGTCAATACATGTTTCATTTTTGCCACAGAACCTCGAATGTTCCTTCTATAATATGTTCCCATACTCAGAACTAGTTTTTCAAATCAAATACCTCTGCTCCTTGACTGATGCTGCTCCTTGCTCCTGAAGCTCCTCTGCTGCCTCTCCAGATCTCCAATCAACTGACCGTTCTAAAATTGCCTCTGCTTCATGTCTCATGCTCTCTTTGCCTTGTTGTTGTTTCAAGTGCTCCTCCTTTGTCATCTCCTTTGCCATCAATGAAGACATTTCCAACAGTCTCCCCCTTTGGCATTGATGGCAATCCATCCACCAATAATCCAATAATCCAACATTTCCAACAGTCTCCTCTGCTTGGCTTCTTTTAGAAGACCCTATCTTCTGTTACTTGCTTTTCCTCCCCCTTTGACATCAATGGCAAAGGGTTGCACATTTCCTAGAATGCTTTCTATCTCTTCATTTCCTCTCTCTGAGATGTATTTAGGCCTTCTTCTTCTGAATTTGTACCTTGCTGCTCCAAATTTGTGTACGTTGAAAGAATACTTTTGAGGATTATTGAACTTGAATATACACTGTAAATTGATACAATTCAAACGCATAGACTTCTCTCACTTGTATAGAGCTAAAAGTGAAGATAATGACACTTCATAGACCACATTGTACCAGCTTTATCTAATCAGAGATGTATGATTGGATCAAAAACTAAAATACTGAGAAGGCTTCAAATATACTTCTGTCTCTGTCTGATGTAGTGAGCTAATATTTTTCTGTTGAGGAATATTGTAGATGGAATATGTCTTCTCCTGCAATACTCATCTACAGTACCACACTTGTTCAATTATGATAATGATGCCAATATATCTTTTATTGCTGCGGTACACCTTTCCTACCTGTTGGTGATGATATGAGCTAGGATGCTGACAAGGATATTACTTTTAAAGACTGAGAGGTTCTTGCTGTTGATGTAAACAATGAATCAAGCCAGAGTTTACAACTTATTGTGAGATTAGGCAATATCTTTCAATATGAGAGGCCAAATGACTTTTACTGCTTGCACATTGTATTTTCAAAATAAACCCTTCAATTCATTGGTCAGTTTCACTTATCAACCATGCAGTTTTATTTATGACATAATGGGGTATGTATGTCAATAATAAATCTCTCTTTAAAGGTGGATTACCAGCAAATCCTTTGTGCTGAAGTAGGATTTAGATGATTTAAAAAAAACTTTTGAGCTTTAGATGGTAATCACAGCTAGTCCTTTGTTCTTCAGATACTTTGACTGTTCTATCAGAATGAACTTCCACAAAAGCATATTCAAGATGTTTAATTGAAAACTCAGCAAACAGACTTCACACAGTTTTGTAACTGATCTTAAGAAAGAGGCCTTGAAGATATACATGTACCAACTTCAGGAAGGCATGAAATTATATATAGAAAAAGATATTGCTTCAGTGCTCAATATACTACTTCAAGTGTAAATCAGATACTGATCCTTTAGCACTGCTACTGCCCTTTTCATGCTGAATGCAGATAACCCTGGGAATTTTACCTTGATGCATTCTTTCCATAGTCCTTTGATCCTGAGGACCTGTACGATACTGCTGTTGCTCCATGATAACACTTGATATTATGTTGATAGGCATGCTTCTTGTACCAAGTACCAAATGATATTACCTTGATAAAATATGCAGAGATTTCACTTTAGCTTGCACATTTACCCATAATTTAAGACATCCTTCATAAATTATTCTATTGTGCTTTCCACTGTTCACATTAACAGTCATCAATATCCTCAATCTGATCTTGTCATTATTTAACCTTTTTCTTGGTCTGTCATTCTGGAAAAAAATGTCACTGCATTTTATTTTCTAAGACAGTTCCAGAATCATTGCTGCTTTATATTGCTTTATATACCAATTCAACTGTTCTGACATGATGATCTTTGGGAAGACATCTTCAATTTCTTTGCTTGGACTCTTCATGGGCAGATCACTCAGAGAATTATCACTCACTTAACTGTATTCATCCAAGAGGACTTTTCATGACATAATGATGATAGGCACTTCTCTTGCTAATCCTTCTTAATGTGATTCATTGTTAATTCTAGCAGTATTAGGTACGGTGTGATCATCACTTTAATGTGTTGAAGTCTTCTTCTATCATCATGGTTGTTTGCTGCTTTCTCTCCTTCCATCAAACTGCTGGCTATTGTGTGTTTCAGGTGATCTTCTTCCTCAATAATTCTTTGTTAGAGGAATTTTTCTTTTCCCTCCCTGATCTTATAGCCGTTCTCATTCTAAGGTGCTCTTCTTAGACTACTTTCATGGGGTCTATATATGAACTGCTCCCCCCCTGGGATGTTGCTTCATATTTGTCACTGGATGGATTTTTGCTTTGCTTCCTAGAGAAACTCCCCCTAAGAATATGGAGGATTCGTTATGTTATTGAGATAATAGGCTCCCCCTTTCTCTTTTCCTTCCATACTTTATTGGGGTTCTTCATAATGTCCGCACTTCTTTTAAATTCATAGTTTTGTTTCCATCATCTGTTTAGAGTTCTTTAGTATACATGGCAGTTTACAGTACTTTGCTTTGTGGCCAAGCTTGAGGCATACATAACATATTATTTTGTCAAAGTACATTTGAGCTGATGTATAATAATGTGTTCCCCTTCTTGAATACATTTTACAATCAACAATTTTATGTCCAAAATTATTGCATGCATAATAGTAGCCATGGAAATGATTTGTGTACCTGGTGAAAGATTGTCTTTTCCATTTGCCCTCTTGAGGGGTTCTTCTCTTTTGCTGCATCCTTTGCTGGTTGGACTGGATTGGCTTTGTCTTACAATATGCTGCATTATGTCCTAGTTTATGACAATAGAAACATGTGCTATTTTTCATAGGAGGGAGGAACCTCCTTTGACATCTTCCGAATTTGTTCAATTCATCCTTAGGAGCATATGAGCCTTTAGCAGTTGATTGTTTCATCCTCTCATTCTCTATTCTTTCATGTTGCTGCTTGATTCTGTTTGTTTCTTTAAAAATCTTGTTCTTGCTGGCTTCTTCTTCTGTGGGAATCTTCTGAGCTGCTTCATTTTCCTTTACAACTTTTACAAAGATGATTTTCTTGTTATTTTCTACCTTGGGCTTACTGGTTTCTCCTTCATATCCTATCCCAGCCTTTATGAGAGGTGACCTTTGTGCATTTAGAATCTGGTCCAACTGTCCAGAGCCTTTCATTAGGGGTGTATTCATTAATAGTTCTCTTTGGGATTTTTCTAAGTTCTTTGTTAGGTTCACTACTTCTTCTTCCAGTTTTTCACATTCAAGACTTTTCTCTCTCATTTGTTCCAGTAGAGTGTCTTCTACTTTCTTTGCTTCTTCAAGCTGTGTCTTCAGGCATATAATTTCTTTCTTATATTCATATTCTTTCTCATCACATATTTGCACCACTGCCTTAAGGTCTTTGTTTTCATTCTTCAGTCTTTCTATTTCAGTCAAGGCTGTGTCTAGTTTGGCTTTTTCTTCAGCTGCAATTTCTTCATGGTTCTTACTACCATTCATGCTAGCAGGTACCTCATTTGATTGAATATTTTCCTTTTGACCTGAAGTTTTCTTCTTCTCAATTCTCTTCTCCTTCTTGACAATGCAGTCCTCTGTGTCTATTCCATGCATGAAATGCAATCTGTCCCATATTTTTTTTGCAGAGGTTAAATCCATTATCAACTCAAAGTCCTTGTTATAAAGACTGTTATATATCACAAATTTTGCCTTGGAATTCCTCTGTTGTTCTTTCACCATGGAGGAGTCTGTGCAGTAACCATCACAAACAAGCTTCCATACCTCAGGTTCATCAGCCATTAAACCTATTTTAACCTTATCTCTCCATTTAGGAAAGTTTGTTGTATTTAGCACAGGTACATTTTGATAGTCCATGACTCAACCAGATCCCCTTCAAGATATTAAGCTTACACCAAAGGAACCTGGCTCTGATACCAATTTTTGAACCTTTAGTTAAACTGAGAGGGGGGCCCCCCGAATCAGTTTGGCATGTCGTTTCCAGGCAACGTTTTAGCCCGGACTCTGGCAAATATTTTTAAAAAATCGGGCAAATATTTCATCAGAATCATGTTTATAGTTGTTAAACTTAAGTATTTTGAGTGCCCTAAGGGATTTTGGTATTGCTGAATCCATTTCCAACCTCAAAAATGGATTTCAAACATTGCAAGTACCTGATTTCTTGAATTTAAGTTGCCCGGATTCCGGCAAAAAACTGCCGTCCGGGCTAAAACGTTGCCTGGGTAGACTACTCCAATCAGTTTAACACATTCATGGACTTTTAAAACTTTTCATTAAAACTTATTTACACCTTCATTTCATGTTCAACTTAATATGTGAGTAATCTTAGAATGTGAGCAGCTAGTATTAATATAATGTAACAATAGACTTAATGTGAGAGCAAAAAGTATTAAGCAGATGAGATAAACCATATCAACACATATACATCATGCACAGAGACACCAGATATAAGTGGAAACCCATAAAGGGAGAAAACACATCTTATTATTGCTGTGATGCAAAGGCAAGCTCCAACTCCCTTTCACCACTGATTTTTTGTAGGCACCAACCTACAGGAGGCTCCTACCTCAATTCTGCAAGCTACAACTTGCAAGGAAGCTCCAACTCCCATCAATTTTCTGCAGGCACCAACCTACAGGAGGTTCCAACCTCAGTCAGCTACAACTGACGTTTCATCAAGCTACAACTTGATGTGGAAGCACCAACTCCCGTCAATTTTCTGCAGGCACCAACCTACAGGAGGCTCCAACCTTAGTCAGCTACAACTTAAATCTATCAAGAAACAACTTGATAGGGAAGCTCCAACTTCCTTACTCTTTCAAAAGAAAAACACTTGCTGATTTACCTTGGATATCAGCTATGTTCTGTTCCATCTGCTCTGCTGTTCATCAATTCTCATATCTGCCCTGTATCATCTCTGCATATTCTCAGATTCTCTATCAGCTTCTCCTTCTTCTCTGCTCAGCTCCTCCTTCTTCTTTGCTTAGCTTCTATTTCTTCTCTGCCTCACTGCTTCATTTCTGCATTCTCTTCAGTCACTCTCTAACCTCTTTGTGCATATCAATGTGATATTATATATAGAGTTCATCACATGACTCTTTACATTCCTCAGGGAACTTGAAGTGAATAGTCCTGACTTTTTTCCTTCTGCCTTCTCATTTCTTTTACCCGCTCATTCAGAAAAATATAACAATATGCATTAATTTCAATATTACAGTGGGAGTTTTGTTTTCCTACCGGAGACTTGCTAATGCATCACAAACAATAAAAAATTAATTACAACATTTACATTCACATTTTCAGTTACACACTTCAATTTCACTCAGCTCCTTTTCTGGATTTTGGCTTTACTGGATTTGTCTTTTCTACTGCTGTTGAGTGACTGTTCTGTATACTTTGGTTCACCTCTGTGTCTATTCATCTGTTCACTGTACTTGTGTGCACCAGCTACATATATAACTGCTTTTCAAGTTTTATTCTCAAATACATATGAATCTGGGCGATGTCTGTTCATTACCAATCTCTGTTCTCGGGCTACCTACTTACATTCTCTGTTCATATATGAGCTTAAACTTAATGGTTGAAACTCACATTACAATTTCAATACATCTTTTTCCCTGTACAATTTTTTCTACCGCTGTCTCTCTCTCTTTCGTTCTTGCAGGCTCTCTTCTTCATTGCAGTTGTATAACTGCTATACATATAACTGGCTTTTAATATAACTGCTGGGAAATTTCAATACTTTTTAATTTCTGCTCTAGCAACCTTTACACGTTGCATCCCCTTTTTACCTCCTAATGAAACCTTATTATCAAATATATTAATATTTGAATTAACCCTCGACTTATTCTACGCTGACAAATTAAACACTTAAATATGAGAGCGTTCAAATCTCAGAGAATTGAGATATTAATTTCAAAGTTATTATATGTATGTAATATCTCAGATTCACTTCCTTTCTGTGGGACCTCTACTCTCAACCAATGATCATATAAATGCTTGGTAATTCATGACACAATCAACACAATATGGGGGATATCTGTAAGTTCTTATGAAGCTGAAAGTACTCGCCCCTTATCAAAAGCACATCATTTAATCAATGCAACCTCGTATACCTTAACCCCATGTAACCGGACCTGCCCTTTAACTACGCGCTTAAATCACAATACCATACCTTGGTTAAACCCACAAACCTTAACAATGATCAACGCATACGTATGCATGGGCCCCATCGCTGACAAGCCTTCCACATGCAACGGCGGACAACACGTCGCACTGGTCTTGACGATCCAACGGATATCGCGCAAGTTACTTGCACGACCGTTAACTCGCGATGAGAGCGGTTTTTGGGACCCCGCCGTATGCCACGTGTCAGGCAGTCAATGGAATCACTCCAAATTCTTGAATACCGCTTACCCTACGAAGGCGGTGCGATCAAATATGGAAACCCGCCTTTACTGTTCACTATTCATACTTCCCGGTTCCGGTTCTCGCCTTCAAGGTTCCGCTCAGCTTCTGCTCAAGGCTCCATCAAGCACAGTTCCATTAATCTGCGCCGTCTCCCAACATTTCGACAAAGTTAAAGTGACTTTGTGGCTCCACCACGATTCTCCAACCACCGACTTCACATTCTTACAAAATAAATGGGTATCAATCTGTCTACGGGAAGCACAGGCTCAAGGGTTTTGGGAATACACTCCCACACAGGATTTAACAGCCCTCACGCGGACCTTTCTTGCTCACTCCAAGGTCTAGTCATTGTGATATTAATTCCAACATATTCAATTGCTTCTGGTTCGACCAATGGCATTCATCCTTGTTAAAATTACTCAACAACACCGAATTCCTTATTGTATGCAGGGCATTTCCACGACCCTTCACACACAGTTTCTCAAGGGCGAGAGGGATATTTTACAGTCCTCCTCTACACAGACTACGAGCACTTTCTATTAAACACAAAAATATAGACCTTGCATAGAATTACTAATTCAACCAAGAACGCAGATCTCCAATCAATTGACCCTTCTAAAACTGCCTCTGCTTCATGTATCATGCTCTCTTTGTACACAAACATAACTCTTTTAATGGCCTCTAATGGTATGTGAATAAGAGGTAACTTTTCAACACTCTTTTCATACTTTCATAGACAATTCCAGCTGTCAATACATGTTTCCTTTTTGCCACAGAACCTCGAATGTTCCTTCTATAATATGTTCCCATACTCAGAACCAGTTTCTCAAATCAAATACCTCTGCTCCTTGCTCCTGAAGCTCCTTTTCTACCTCTCCAGATCTCCAATCAACTGACCCTTCTAAAACTGCCTCTGCTTCATGTCTCATGCTCTCTTTGCCTTGTTGTTATTTCAAGTGCTCCTCCTTTGTCATCTCCTTTGCCATCAATGACAACATTTCCAACAGTGTTGGGGGTCCAATGGCTCTTCGCCCTTGGTAGAGTCACTACAGATTGGAAGAAGCTGGAGATGGAGTTCCTGGACAAGAATGGGAAACCGGTGATGCTTAGGGGCATGCATTCATACCCACCTCAAACAACCTCTGCGCATAGGATGGAAGCATACTTCAGATGGGGAGACATAGAGTGGGAAGTTGAGTTGAGGATTTCAGAGGCAAATGGTACAACTAGACCCACACATATATATGTACAAGCCATTCTCGACCAATACAACATGGTTTTCGGGGACATTCCACCAGGGCATCCACCTAATCGAGGATTTGAGAACACCATTGAGTTGGAGCCCAACATTAAGGCTGTCATATCAACTCCATATAGGCACCCCAAGGCCTATAGTGATGAGATTGAGAGGGCCATACATGAAATTTTGGTCTTGGGGCACATTCGACCGAGTTCAAGCCCATTTGGTTCATCAGTTGTCCTGGTGAAGAAGAAGGATGGTACACTGAGAAGGTGTATCGATTACAGGGCCTTGAACAAGAAGAAAATGAAGAACGATCACCCCATTCCGTGGATAGATGAGATGATGGACGAGTTGAGGGGGGCTAAGTTCTTCTCCAAAATATATTTGAGATCAGGGTACCACCAGATTCGAGTGAGGGACAAGGAATTCCCTAAGACAACGTTCAGGTGCCATTATGGGCACTTTGAGTTTTTGGTGATGCCCTTCAAGCTAACCAATGCTCCAGCTACCTTCCAGTCCTGCATGAACCACATTTTTCATGGCCAACTAAGGAAGTTCGTGCTAGTTTTTTTCGATGACATTCTGATATATAGCCAGACATGGGAGTAACATTTGCAATGTGTAGAGGAAGTGTTGCTTATTTTGGAGGAGCATAAGTTTTATGCCAAGCTGTCAAAGTGTGAGTTTAGGTTGACTAAGATGCTATACTTGGGCCACATTATAGGGGAATATGGTGTGCGGGTGCATGAGGAGAATATCAAGGCCATCAGAGATTGGCCAGAGCCCAAGAATGTCATTGAGCTAAGGGTATTAGTGGGTATCTACACTTATTAGAGGAAGTTTGTGAAGGGATTCTCTCAGCTAGCTGCGCCCCTCACGGATTTCGACCTGGAAGGGAGCATTCATTTGGACCCCCACAACTCAGGAGGCTTTTGACCGCCTCAAGCGGGTGATGAGTAGCTGCCTAGTACTTGCACTCCCTAATTTTACTAAGCCATTTGTATTGGAGTGCGATGCATCCAGAGTAGGAGTTGGGGTGGTATTGATGTAGGATGGATACCCCATTGCTATCGAGAGCTAGAAGGTTTTGCCTCGCGAAAGGAATTACCCCATATATAACAAAGAGATGTTGGCCATCATGCATGCACTGGCCAAGTTCATACAATATTTGGTGGGGAACTGGTTCAAGGTTAAGACCGATCACAACAGCCTTCGATATTTCCTAGAGCAGAAGAAATTGCAGGAGAGACATCAGAAGTGGGTCAGTAAAATCCAAGATTACGAATTTGACATTGAGAATGTCAAAGGTAAGAATAATGTGGTGGTCGATGCCTTGTCTCGGAGGCCAGCGTCCCTTTCCTTGATGAGTATAGACGAATATTGGAGGGAACAGTTATTGGTGGAGTATTCGAAGGACCATTTTGCATGTGAGGTGTTGGATGGGCATGTGACGGATGACCGGTACTAGGTGATGGATGAGGTCATTTATTATCGAGACCAGATCTTTCTGACAGCAAACTCTTGGTTGCAAGAGAAGATATTGCATGCATCACATGACTCCCCACTATCAGGACATTAGGTGTTTACCAAGACCTACAGGACCATAAGAGAGAGGTTCTCCTAGAAGGGCCTCAAGGAGGATGTGCTCCGACATGTCTGGGAGTGCGTGGTGTTGTAGCAATATCTCTCAGCAAAAATTCAAAAGAAGCTCTGGGTAATTTTCAAATTTGAATTCTCATTCTACAGAAGTTGATAGTTGCACACCTACATTGCCAGTTCATTCTCAGGATTTTGGCTTGATAACAACATTTGGAGTAAAGAAAACAGGAAAAATGAAGCAACAAGCAGAAGCACATTTACCATTCCAACAACAGAATGCATATCTTTCCACTCAAAATCATGCAACCGTTCCTGGTTTGCAAACACAGTCCAAAGGATTTGAGTCTAAATCACAACCATCTTCTATGAATAATAAGATAAATAGAGGGCCTATTAGTCCTGATTTGAGGCTACCTAGTGTTGCATCAGCAACAGCTCTACAAGGACAGCTAAATCAAAATCATTACAATATACAACAGCAACACCTCAAATAAGTACAGTCAGCTATTCCAGCATCTTTTGGGATCACTGTAATTGGGAATCTCTCACGCAATCTAGGGTCAGTGAATGCAGGACATGCTTCATTAGGTGTAGTTTCTAGCAGCGACAACTCTAGCAAAGTCAACTGGAGAAATAATTACACCTTGCCCCAATTCCAAAGTAAACTTTAGCGATGGACCTGTACTTCCACAATGCCAGCAATGATGGTCCATTGCCTTGCCCAAGAAGAACACAAGAATTTGTCAGTTTTGGGGTTTGAGTGAATTGTCACTTCGCCTATGTCCAATGTGTTCACTGTTTTCTTTTTTTATTCTGCAATTCACTTTTTATCCCTTCCCTGGCATTTTGCCATGGTGAAGATGGAAGTCTGTAACATGAAGAATTGTTAACTACATTTTTCTCACGTGTTTTGGATCCCTATAAACTGCAAGAAAATACTGTACGTATGTACATGATATTATAATAGAGGATGGGGTTCGAGAAGGATTTTATTGGTAATGTAGTGGCAATAAGAACTGGTCAAATTTATCTGCATGTATGACAGAAGCATTGATTGTACAGGCAAGCGTTTATCAACAGAAGAGAATTGAGAGTTTCTTTGAGGTTTAAGAAAATGTAGTAGACATTTGTGATGATGTTTATGTGTGCGTTGAAGATCTTAATCTTCTGTAGCAACTCCGACTGCTTCTGTGGGAAGTGGCACGATGCGAAACAATCAATTTCCAGTTCTGGTTTGATCACTGTTGGTTGAGTTAAATATGTCAAGTGAAATTTTAATTCCAAGCCAAACAAAATTTGGAAAGCCGATTTATAAAATGGAATAAGGAGGAAACGTATTTAACTAAGGCGATTTGATTCTGTTTGAATCGAATCAAAAGTTATTGAACCCCAACTCCAATATGTTCAGAAGTTGTGTTTACCGGATCACTATAGTTCGAGCATCGTTGGATAGACAGTTGAGTTTGATTGAACAAGAATTGAATGAGTGTGATTCAATTTAAGACAGACTTGGTCGCTGGCGCCATTTGAATCAGGTTTGTAAGGAAAAAAATAGTATGGAAATGGAAATGAGATTAAGGATGCTTGGCTTGATAGCGTGGAGGTGGACAGTCGTTTTACAAAGGATCACTTGAAACAATCTATTTAAGAAAGTGAAGATGATGATGATCTTTCACCTGAAGAAATTAGTAAAATCAAGAGGGGTGTAGCTAATGCACTTCAACTTGGAGCAACAGATTCTGATTATGTATATGATGAATCATCAGGGTATTACTACAGCAGCAAACGCATATATATTGCAGTTAAATCAACGATGTGGATCATTTGGCCCAGATCCAATGGTCTTGCGGGGGCATGAATTAAACGGAGTTTATGAGAGATGCTACCCCCGTAGATGGTTTGATTTAAACCGCTATTTACAAAATCGACGGCTGTGATGTATTACGGCACCTCCGATCCATTTCTTAGAAACCGCTATCATTACCCCTCGTAGGTAGTTTTGGGTTTTCCAAAACCATGGGTGACTTTGTTGGTACGTATGAGTGTAGTGGGACCCAAAATATACCATTGGTTCTTCTCGCTTGCGTTAGAGTAAGGTTTTATTTTCAATTTTATATTATATATTATATATATATAATATTAAAACAAGCTTTTTGTAATTGTAATTAATGCCAAAATTTTCAAGAATCAGTTTTAAAAACTGATCATAACAGTTAGTTAGATCAAATAGTAGATATAAAAGCAGAACAAGGAAGAGGGGCAGGGGTTCTGAGTTTTGGGAACCTGAAAGCAAAATTTTGTAATCCAGAATAGCAAATCAATGAAAAGAATGTAGGTTTCTAGCATTTGTTTATGCTGAAAAGTTTTTCTAGTTTACATATTGTTCTCATGTCTGTGAATGAAATAGAGTGATTTGAGCTGCGGGTCTCTTTATACTTGTGCATCTAAGAGTTAAACACACCTTAATGTGCGCTCCTCTATTTTTACCTTATCTATACATAATTCTTCTGAGTTTTGAAGTGGTAGATTATGTTTTAAACAACATATCAGTTTGAAATTCCTTTCTCATTTTCTCCCATTCAATCATTTCAACATAAGTGAAATATAGCGCTGCATAACATGCATGGGTTTGTTGTTTAAGGGGTCATACAATCAATGTTTTAAGGGTTTTAAATACAGAGACAAAACATATTCATTTGTGACAGAATTAGATAATGTCTCAAGCACTGATTCCTTTACACAGCAAGGAATTGTTTTCTTGAGGAACAACATTAATTGGCGCCGTTGCCGGGGACGAAGAAGCGAAGTTCATTTCCCTGGGTTTTCTTTCTACTTCCTCTGGTTGTTCAGTGAGGAGGAAGTTTTTGGCCGTGTTTACTATGTACATAATTCTCATTGTCAAGAAACCAAACGCGAGGTCAAATATCTTGCAGTAGAAGCTTTCATGATCCTTTCTTTTTGATGGTGAACAAGATTCAGATTTGAAGATTGGTTGTTTATTATTCACCCGGTGACTCCACGGATGAAGGTTTCATTAGATGAAGAATTTTCTCGGCAAGAAGATGAGAAAGTTTCATGGAAAAAACATGTATCAGAATTTCCGTTTTTTAAAGGAGGTTCTATTTTTTACTGTCAATTTAGTGGTTTATTTTCCCTTTTGTCTTAGAAGGATTGTTTCCTGCTTTATTTTCTCAGAATATTATAAGGCCCAAAATGTAAATCCATTATTGAAAAAAGATGATTTTGCTTCGGCATGTATTATAAATCTTAACACAGATGTATCTCCTAAACATGAAAGGAGGGATGATTGTTGTATTACAATCCCGGAAGATAATCAGTCACAGTCTGGGCATAAAGAACATGATTCATCATCTTTGCATGATAATATTTTGCCTTATGAGAAATTGACTGCTTTTCAGTTCAAAAATAAAGAAATCTTTAAACCCATGAAGCTGCCTGCTATTCTTCATCAGTATCCTTCAAAAGGATTCAAGTCCTTGCCAAGTTTCTCCGGGAAGGAGAAGGATATTTCAGCTAAACTACACATCTTGGAATTTGAGTACTTTCTGGACAAATTTCAAATCATTTATGAAGACGTAGCTCTAAGGATGTTTTGCCATTCTTTAAAACAGGATGCTCAGCAATGGTTCCAGTGTTTGGAAGCAGGTTCAATTAATTCCTGGCAAGATCTTCAAGATGTATTCCTTACATATTGGGGCGAGAGTAAGTCGTATGAAGAGCACCTTTTGGAATTATATTCTATCCAAAGGCAAAGTAATGAATTGATTTCTGAGTTTAATAGGAGGTTTCAAAAAAATTATTTCAGCATGCCAGAAGCAATTAGACCTCCAGAAGCAGTAGCTATGGTCTATTATTTGAAAGCTCTTTCTATTGCCTTGGCTTTTTATCTCAGGGAGAGAAAGCCTAGTAATATGAAGCTGATGTTTCTCCATGCGCAAGAAATCAAAGATAATGCGTGGGCTTGTAGAAATTTTTCCTGCGATGAAGAAAGTCCAAGTTTTGTCAAAGATAGGAGGGCTTGTGAAGGAAACATTGGAATTTCATTACAAGAGAATGTAAGTTCAGAGGCGAATAAAGATTTTCAAAAAGTGTCAAAAGGTTCCTGTATTGTCGAAGAACAAGAATCCAAGTCTTTTGAAGATTTTAGTCAAAACTTAGTCGCAACAGCTGAACTACACTATGAAAGCATGGAAGATCATTGCAATAATTTTGTGAGTAGCGAGGAAAGTAGTGCAGTTTCTCAGACCTGTTTGCAAGAAGAGGAAGATTTTAGTCGTCAATTGATGTTAAGTGAAGATCATCAGCATTATGGAGAACAAAACTTGGATGTTTATTTTCAGCCTAAATGCCTGCCTACAGGAGGTGGCAGTCAACTTCCTAACACACAGTTCCTAATTGAAGGGTCAAACAATGAAAGAAGCTGTCATGTTCAAAGATGACCGCAAAATGTTTAAGAAAAGAAGGTAACCGAAGTTTTGTCTCATGATTTTTATGATCCGGTTGCTGAATATATGGAAGATTTCTTCGGTCAGCAACAAGCTTTAATGCAAGGGTATGTACAAAATTTTGTATATAAAAATTCTTCATGGTACATTCCTCTTTTGAATTTTAAATTTCAGCAGTATGAAGGTATTAAATCTGACAAGCAGATGTTGGATTGGTTCCATTGGAAGGTCGACTTCACTTGATTAAGTTCAACCATGCTTATATATATAGGAGTTGTACATAAATAAACTCAGGAGTTGAGCATTTCCAGTTGCAGTAGTTCTAAGTTTCAAATTTTTAGTCCAAAATAAAGATCCTAGAAGAGGGAGGGTTCAGAGAAGTTTTGAAATTTTCAGAGATTTATGAATTGGGAGGAAATTCAGTCTAATTTGACTCCATGCCCAATAAAGGCTACTGATCTACAAGTTCTCAGCACTTTGTTACCGAAGTACTGTCCCAAATTGGAGCCAGATGTTGTAGCACAATTTCACTCAGCAAAAAGTCAGAAGAAGCTCTGGGAAATTTTCAAGTTTGAATTCTCAATCTATAGAAGTTGATAGTTGCACACCTACATTGCCAGTTCATTCTCAGGATTTTGGCTTGATAACAACATTTGGAGTAAAGCAAATGGGAAAAATGAAGCAACAAGCAGAAGCACATTTAACCATTCCAACAACAGAATGCATACCTTTCCACTCAAAATCATGCAACTGTTCCTAGGTTGCAAACATAGTCCAAAGGATTTGAGTCTAAATCACAACCATCTTCTATGAATAATAAGATAAATAGAGGGCCTATTAGTCCTGATTTGAGGCTACCTAGTGTTGCATAAGCAACAGCTCTACAAGGACAGCTAAATCAAAATCATTACAATATACAACAGCAGCACCTCAAATAAGTATAGTAAGCTATTCCATCATATTTTGGGATCACTGTAATTGGGAATCTCTCACGCAATCTAGGGTTAGTGAATGCAGGACATGCTTCATTAGGTGTAGTTTCTAGCAGCGACAACTCCAGCAAAGTCAACTGGAGAAATAATTACACCTTGCCCCAATTCCAAAGTAAACTTTAGCGATGGACCTGTACTTCTACAATGCCAACAATGATGGTCCGTTGCCTTGCCCAAGAAGAACACAAGAATTTGTCAGTTTTGGGGTTTGAGTGAATTGTCACTTCGCCTATGTCCAATGTGTTCACTGTTTTCTGTTTGTATTCTGCAATTCACTTTTTATCCCTTCCCTGGCATTTTTCCATGGTGAAGATGGAAGTCTGTAACATGAAGAATTGTTAACTACATTTTGCTCACGTGTTTCGGATCCCTATAAACTGCAAGAAAATACTGTACGTATGTACATGATATTATAATAGAGGATGGGGTTCGAGAAGGATTTTAGTGGTAATTTAGTGGCAATAAGAATTGGTCAAATTTATCTGCATGTATGACAGAAGCATTGATTGTACAGGCAAGCGTTTATCAACGGAAGAGAATTGAGAGTTTCTTTGAGGTTTAAGAAAATGTAGTAGACATTTGTGATGATGTTTATGTGTGCGTTGAAGATCTTAATCTTCTGTAGCAACTCCGGCTGCTTCTGTGGGCAGTGGCACGATGCGAAACAATCAATTTCCAGTTATGGTTTGATCACTATTGGTTGAGTTAAATACGTCAAGTGAAATTTTAATTCCAAGCCAAACAAAATTTGGAAAGCCGATTTATAAAATGGAATCAGGAGGAAACGTATTTAACTAAGGCGATTTGATTCTGTTTGAATCGAATCAGAAGTTATTGAACCCCAGCTGCAATATGTTCAGAAGTCATGTTTGCCGGATCACTATAGTTCGAGCATCGTTGGATAGACAGTTGAGTTTTATTGAACAAGAATTGAATGAGCGTGATTCAATTTAAGACAGACTTGGTCGCTGGCGCCATTTGAATCAGGTTTGTAAGGAAAAGAATAGTATGGAAATGGCAATGAGATTAAGGATGCTTGGCTTGATAACGTGGAGGTGGACAGTCGTTTTACAAAGGATCACTTGAAACAATCTATTTAAGAAAGTGAAGATGATAATGATATTTCACCTGAAGAAATTAGTAAAATCAAGAGGCGTGTAGCTAATGCACTTCAACCTGGAGCAACAGATTCCGATTATGTATATGATGAATCATCAGGGTATTACTACAGCAGCAAACGCATATATATTGCAGTTAAATCAACGATGTGGATCATTTGGCCCGGATCCAATGGTCTTGCGGGGGCATGAATTAAACAGAGTTTATGAGAGATGCTACCCCCGTAGATGGTTTGATTTAAACCGCTATTTACAAAATCGACGGCTGTGATGTATTACGGCACCTCCGATCCATTTCTTAGAAACCGCTATCATTACCCCCCGTAGGTATTTTTTTGTTTTCCAAAACCATGGGTGACTTTGTTGGTACGTATGAGTGTAGTGGGACCCAAAATATACCATTGGTTCTTCTCGCTTGCGTTAGAGTAAGGTTTTATTTTCAATTTTATATTATATATTATATATATATAATATTAAAACAAACTTTTTGTAATTGTAATTAATGCCCAAATTTTCAAGAATCAGTTTTAAAAACTGATCATAACAGTTAGTTAGATCAAATAGAAGATATAAAAGCAGAACAAGGAAGAGGGGTAGGGGTTCTGAGTTTTGGGAACCTGAAAGAAAAATTTTGTAATCCAGAATAGCAAATCAATGAAAAGAATGCAGGTTTCTAGCATTTGTTTATGCTGAAAAGTTTTTCTAGTTTACATATTGTTCTCATGTCTGTGAATGAAATAGAGTGATTTGAGCTACGGGTCTCTTTATACTTGTGTATCTAAGAGTTAAACACACCTGTTGACGGGAAAATGTGTCCGGCCAACAGTAGGGGATCTCCCCGGTAGAAAGTCCCAATTAGACTTTGAACCGTTTGGAGTAGGGATCCCGTCCGGGGTGTGGGTCCGGCCGACGGCCAAATCGTCGCTTTTCCGACACACAGTCGTCGCAAGAGCGACAGTTCGAGGCCGGAAAAAACGTGGTTTCTCGTGCGGTCGCAATTCCGACGCCTATACAAAGTGTCGCACTACCGACACTTCCCGTCGCTTCCAAACACTCGTCGCTCTTCCGACGCCTCCCAAACCGACGTTTGTAAAATGTCGCAATTCCGACGAAATTTGGTCCGACGTTTTGAACGTCGCGGTTCCGACGTCTTTATACTGTCGCATTTCCGACGCCATACAAAGTGTCACAAGACCGACGTATTGCAAAAGTGTCTCCGACACACAGTCGTCGCAACAGCGACAGTTCGAGGCCGGCAAAAACGTGGTTTCTCGTGCGGTCGCAATTCCGACGCCTATACAAAGTGTCGCACTACCGACACTTCCCGTGGCTTCCAAACACTCGTCGCTCTTCCGACGCCCATACAAAAGTGTCACAAGACCGACGTATTGAAAAAGTGTCACAAGACCGACGCTTTCCAGAAGCGTCACAATATCGACGCCAGGAATAACTGTCGCATTTCCGACGAAATGTGGTCCGAAATTTTGGACGTTTCTAGAGCTGTCGCAATATCGACGGACGTCAAAAGAGCGACGCTTACAAGGCGTCGGTATGCCGACGGCGGTTTCAATTTAAAAAAAAAAATATAAAACTTTAAAACAGGACAGTAAATCTCCAATGTTTGTTATCACAATAAGAAATCAATGATCAGTGATCACGTCAAATTTTCCTCGTAGCGTGACGGGTCTAATAAATTTTATTGTAAAGGTTGGTGGCCAGTGACAACTGGCGCAGCATTGAAGGAAATGCATTAAAGAAAATTAATTAGGCTGCGAACTCCAAGCCAACTGGCAACAACCCTGATAATTTTCCTTACCAACTTCCAAGTTGTGACTCGAGCTTCAGACTCCAAAGCTAAGAATTTTCTTTTCATCGTGTTGGAGAAGAGAACTACAACCTGCAGCAAAGGAGCAATTCCTCAGTCTCACTGCTCAGGACTCGTAGTCATTCCTTGCTAACACGGTATGTGGAAATTTTGATAACTTTATTCACCCTCGTTTTTACTAAATTTATTCTTTTGAAAAGGGCCTGGTTCCGTTTCAGAAATTTTCAACTTTCGACTTCTAGAATTTGTACATATGATTTTTGGACCGAGGTTTTGTTATTAATGAGGAGATAGTGTCTTGGTTCTATCTGTATAAAATAATTGCCTCTTTTTTTTCTTCATGTTCAGGGTTTTTGATTTTATCAAAACCTATCTCTCTTTTAAGCATGCCTGCAAATTAATATATTCCAGGAATGTACACAATTCCAGGCTTCATGTACAATGTTTGCCTCGTATTTTTCTTCATGTTCAGGGTTTTTGATTTTATCAAAACCTATCTCTCTTTTAAGCATGCCCGCAAATTAATATATTCCAGGAATGTACACAATTCCAGGCTTCATGTACAACATATTGTATCAACTATATTTTAACAAGTGAGCTGCATGCCCATATAGTGTTACAGATTACAGGGCTTCATTTGGAGAATAAATGATAAGCTTGGCAGCACTAAATCCAAGTAATTCCCCTCATCCCTTAAAAGACACCTCTAAATATAACTAGAAATTTCAAATAGTTAGTAAAGGAAAAGTACAAAGATATAACAGATATGTGTTGAGCCAAAAACCCGTGCATTCACAACAAAACTGGGATGGATAAAACTTAAAAACAATTATGGACTTTGACAAAAAATTGTCTTATGCATACAAAATGAAAGAAGCATTGGCATACTACCATGTTTACAAATTTAAGGACAGGCAGAGTGAGTCTCCGGGCAACACAGTTTCATGTGGAGACCCTAGATCCTTGTACCCACAATATCTAGTGACTTAAAAAATGATTGCCAAAACAATACCTTTGCTATGCATGTAAGAACACCACCTGTATAATGAGGGAGATGTAATATTTTCCAAGAAGCAGATTTATACAGAGTGGTCCAAGATTGTGTATTTATGGAAGATACAGCTGATTTTGGCATGAAACATGTATCCAAGATTTCAATGTGGCCTTATTTTAGAGCCCATTGATGATTTACTATGAAACCTAAACTTTCAAAACAAACACATTGAAATCACAGGATCTCCATCACGAATATCATAAATATTAACTGTCTTTTGGGCACTAGCAGTAGATACCATAAGAGGCCCACATGGCCCGTACCACCAATTTTGATTCTCTGGCACAACATTTGCAAAGCCAAAATTTCTCCCCGAGACATCCCTCTCTGCCAAAACTGGAGAGATGGTACTGGACGTTGAAGTGAAGGCCTCTGATTCAGTATGGAATGCCATAATTTCTTTATTATAAAAGTCCCATGAACAGAAACCCGAGTCCAATGTACAACCTGCAGATGCTGCCACAACATATTTACCAGAGCAACCATCTGAACCAGCTGCTCTGATCAACCAGCAATCACCCCACATGTTTGGGGTAAGCCCATATGGAGCTTTATATTCAGCCTTCTCCTGGAGATTGGAAAATAACAATACTGAGTATTAGTCATACATCAACTTCCCTTTATGTTAAGGGAAAATTTAAAGAGTGCATAAATATTCTTGAAATGCCAATCATAGTTTCTAGAAAATTTCAACAGTCTTTGAAATGAACTACATCCTATTTAAACTACATCAAATATTTAGGCAAATCATTTTTTTAAACAAAAATTGGTGAATTTTATTTCAAATATAGAAATTTAAACCATGAGAATAATCTAACCCCTAGGCTTTTCCCTATTTCTAGGATACGCCCAAATTGTATAAATTATAACACCCATAAACCCCAAAATTAAGTACAATAATTAAAACCTCCACACCTCTGAATTTGCTATATCGTGAAAAGAGCAGCATCCATCATCATGGGAAAGCAAAACCGATTCTCCATCTGATACAAACCAGCCTGCAGTAGATGTCTTATGGCCGAGTTGATTCAATCGCTCACAGGAAACCTCTTCAGTTTCTTCAATATTGCCAAAATGCTCTGGCTTGTTTTCCTGATCATCATCAAAGTCCATATTTTCATCACATTGAACTAGTTGGGGTTCATTACGATCAGGTCCAGTGCCTATTGCAGAGCTCCGGACATCTAATCCAATATTGGAACTACCATACCCATTCCCATTAGAGATTGTAAATCCTGTTTCTGGCTTTAATTCGGTAAGTTCAAGAGCACTAGAACTGGATTCACTTGATTTAGACTTGGTATAGTTGTCCTCCAATTTGTATTCCGATACAACACTATACTTGTGCTTCAACGCAGACAGAAATTCTGCAGCAATGGGATCTTCATCTATGGGGATTATGGATCTGCCCTCAAAAGCATCCCGAATATCTGATTCATTTTCATTCAACTGATCATGCAAATCCACCCTCGTCTTCAGAACAGCAAGCTGAACTGAAGGCCGGTTTTTCAGAAATTTATGGTGGGGGTATAGCCTGTCTTCCAGATCTTGACTATTTAAGTGTTTAATTGGCTTTTTCAGAGACCTGACCATAGAATCAAATGAATCCTGTGAATCCTGCGAAATAATAAACAATAGTAAGGCCATTATTTATTGGTTTGAAATAACAAACAACATGCAACAAACCCGCATAATTAGTAAATTATTTAAAGACAATGTTGGCAATATGTTTCCTGTATCCTATTATATGATTGTCCTTGATGGAAAGCTCTGTATTTAATGGAGAATCGATATAAATAAGGACGAGCTCATACTCGAACATAACATCTGTATCAATATTCTTCTGTATCTTCTTGATCCTCATCCAACTGATCGACATCTATATCAACATCTGATTCAGAAACGGTGTTGAAATGATCGACCATGTCATCATCATCATCAATTATGTCATTTTCAATAATATCCTCATCGACATCATCATCAATAATTGTTGCCTCATCTCCTATGGCTGGTTCATCTTCTAAGATATCTTCTTCATCTGTCAATGCATCTTCCTGCTCATCTGCCACTGCATCATCTTCTTCTTGATCAATATCATATTCTTCCTCTACAGTATACTCTACTGGCCTTCCTCTTGGATCATATCTAATAGCAAATGACCATTCCTTCTCACCTAGAACCTCTGAGTAAAAGACTTGTTCGCATTGGCTTGGAAAAACATAGCGATCTTTTCCTGCTTCAAACTGCGATGTTTTAACCATTGGAAATCCATTGTCATGTTGAATAACTGTTCTATCATCCTCACGTACATTCATTCGTAGCCTATACCATTTGACATCGAACAAAACTATTTTGAAGGAATTAAAGTCACACTCAACTATATCATCTAAGAACCCATAATATCTATTTTCAGATTCTCGAGGATGTCTGTCACTCCTAGAGGAAACATTAGTGACCTGGAATACTGCAGTTATCCCACTATCATAATTTTTCCTGTTATCATCCAACCGTTTAACGCGAAATTGACGACCATTGCACCACATAGCCTTGTGGTGTTTCAACTGCAATATGCCAAACATGAAAAAGATGCATTCTCAATTAATAATTAAACATATAATTTACACAACATGAAAATTAACTGAAAAATCAAACTTCTTGTCACATTATAAACAGGTGAATTAATTGCTTACCTTTCTATCTTTCACACCATATGCTAAATCGATTTCCTTGTCCGTAACGTTCCCATCTCCACTACGATACGCTTCTCTAATCAATTCAGACAGTAGTTTCCATGATAACCTACCGTCGTTACGTGCTTTACATGTTTCAATCCATTCACTCATCCACTCAAGATTGTTTGCAATGTATAAAAGTAGCGCCTCATAATCTTGAGCACCTGAATAAAAAAACAATAATTCACCAATATTAATAAATATTACTTATAACCATGGTAAATTATATTAATTAATAAACTATGAAAGAATAAAACCCGAATGAATATAATGATCATATACATGATGTAAAAAAATGAAACATTATATGTATTATACATAATAAATCTTTTACCTCTCACTTTCTTCATTCTACCTTTTCCCAACAGGTGCTCCTCTTCAAATTTTTTGATGGAGTTCACATCCCAAATGCAATCCACCGCCTTCAAGACTGGCGCAGCTAATTTAGGAAGATAATGACTAATATACACCATGGATTGATATACCACATATCCCTCCACCATAGAACCCTCAGGTCGTGCTCTTTGTTTAACCAAAGCCTTCAAGGATTTCAGGTGCCTCTCGACCATCCACATTGACCTTGTGTGTACTGGTCCACACATTTCAATATCCTCAACTTGGTGTATCAAGTAGTGTTCTTGTGCATTGAAAAATGCTGGAGGTAGATACTTTTGCATTTCACACATTAGCCGAGGAATTTCTCTCTTCCAATACTTTATTTCATCTTGATGGATTTCTTTCAATGAAAACCATCTGGAAATCATTACGCAAGGTTATTTCAATGAAACATAATATATATTTCATTACAAGTCAATTAATACATCATTTCATCAAGTACAAAAATAAATTGTAGCAATTAGATTTTGCGTATAAATCAAAACTACTTACCTCATGTATTTACTAAGACCATATATAACTTGTTTGACATCGTTGTCGAAGTCGTTTGGGAGAGATACAGGTAGAACATACTATAACAATAAAAAATGAATCGTTATTGGTTTCCAAATTAAACAGAAAAAAGGAAAATTTAAAACATGTATTCAAGCAATAACAAACAAAAACGTATACCAAAAAAATTACCTTAATAAAGGTATGCCAATCATGTGTTTTCACCCCACTGAAGTCACCTTTCTTCGTTAAGATATTACTTATGTTTGAAGCAAAACCTGTTGGAAATTTAATTCTTCTAACGACCTCTTTTACATCATTGCTTTGTTGTTCTGTTAATAACCATGGAATATTATTATAATTTCGACCTTCATTGTTATTTGATCCGTCGATCACACTTTTCATTGCATGATTTGATTTCTCAATGTCAGCACAAATTTTGTCAATTTTATCTCTCTCATGTGCACCATCTATGGTTCACCATAACATTTCTGTCACATTCTTCCCGACATGAATTGTATCAAACAAATGAGCTATTTTTAGGTCCTCATAGTAGGGCAACCTCGCGAATTGAGAAGGATAACATTTCATTCCAGGTGGAAGTACAATATTAGTACCTTCACGGCGACGATGACCTTGATATAAAAGAATAAAATAAATCAGAACAATATTAATTATAAAATACAATAAAATAAATTCATTAGTTAAAACAAAAATTCCAAACATTACATAAACAAATAATATATATATATATACACACATTACGTACCAGCTGCTCGACGATTATTAATTCTGTTATATTCCAACATCCACAACTGAGGTGTCATTCTTCGTGGTTTTAATCTAGTTTCTTCTTTATCATTGAAAAGATGTTTTTCAGTAGTACGATACTTATGGTTCCTAGGGAGGAAGTGCCTAAACTCATCAAACACCATCTTTTTTAAGTCTGGCGAATGACGATACTTCATCTTAGGGCCACAAACTGGACATGCAAATCTACCCTTTGTTTGAAGACCCGCAATAGATGGATCAATAACAATTAATATACTATGAGATCATTTTTAAAACATGCAATATGGTATATCTAATTTAGATAATTATGTATCATATTAAAGTGCAATGAAATATTACATACCACAAACATGTGTTAGTCCTGGGGCATCATGAATTGTCCATACAAGCGTTCCACGACATTGAAATCTCTTCTGCTTGATTGGCTTAGTGATGTCATACATAGTGATGCCATGCCATAACCGTATTAGCTCATCGATAAGAGGCTCAATATATACATTCATATCTTTGACCTGGTACTTACCTAATTGTTCAAAATTACGGAACATAATAATTACTCCCATGATATATGTATATATAAGTAAATAAATAAAATATATATTTATTCAAACAACGAGAGAAATGAAAATGTTACATTCAACGAAATAATGTATCAAATACCTATAATAATCATAGTCAACATTATGTGCTCCCTCTTTATTGACATCCAAGGAGGAATGTTATTGTTGATAACGAAAATAGGCCACACTGAGTAAGTAGATCTAAGCTCTCCGAATGGATTAACACCATCGGCTGCCAATGAAAGCCTGACATTACGAGGTTCATTTTTAAAATCTACATATTTTTCCTCGATTTCTCTAAATACAGAACCATCTGCAGGCATTCGAAGAAAACCATCTCCACTTCTATTCTTTGCATGGAAATCCATAAACTGTGCTATGTTGTTACACCCGAACATTCGCTGCAAACGTGGAATTATGGGAATATGACGAAGAACCTTTTGAGGCACCTTTTTGGTTAGTTGATCTGTTCGATATCTACTGGTACCACATTTCGGACATTCTGTTTTCAACGCATGTTCTCCATAATATATAATATGATCTTTACGACATGCATCTATAGTGTTATATTCCATTCCAAAGTGTTTCATAATAGCACGTAGATCTCGATATGTTCGAGGTAAAGTATTTGGCGATGGTAACAAACATTCACCCAACAATCTACAACAGAAACAAAAAGTAGTGTCTTGTAAAGATTATTAATCATATATATATATATATATATATATATATATAATAGTTATTAAAACCGGAACCGGTGACCGGATCGGTGGAGCTAATGAACCGGGTTTCGAGAGAGAGGGTCTGACAGTTCCTAGCTGAGTGTGAAATAAGGTTGTTGTTGATTGTTTTGAGAACAGAAATTGTCATCAAGTACACTTGATGAGTTGCATGCTGCCAGGGATTTTATGCTAGCCAGCCTTGTATTTATCAGTCATCATGTGTATTTTTGCTACTATAAGGTGTTGAGTATGAGTTATTAGAGAAGTTTGTTGCTAGTATAATAGAGGAATTTGCAGCTCATGGAGGAGACACTGAGGAATTTGCAACTCATGGAGGAGCACCTAACCGGCCGGTTAAGTACGGAACTGACCGGTTTATGCATAAACTGGCTGGTTCCTTACTTAACCGACCGGTTAGGTCCGGTTAACCGGCCAAAACAGGTGAGAATAGGCTATTGACCGGGTTGCAAGGCCGGTTCCAACCGGCCGCTGTCCTGACTGGCCGGTTTTGATAACTATGATATATATATATATATAAGTTATTATTTTACACATTTATTACAATTAAAAAAAGGGAAAATAATCAACATTTACATATATGTGATCATATATACATATTGCATATCTTAGGAGTTGTGTCATACATCTGTTCGACAAATTATTCATAACCTTCAAGTTCACCAGCAACAATAGCAGAGAGCTGGTGAACTTAAAGGTTATGAATAATTTGTCGAACAGATGTATGACACAACTCCTAAGGTATGCAATATGTATATATGATCACATATATGTAAATGTTGATTATTTTCCCTTTTTTTTAAAAAGGGAAAATAATCAACATTTACATATATGTGATCATATATACATATTGCATACCTTAGGAGTTGTGTCATACATCTGTTCGACAAATTATTCATAACCTTTAAGTTCACTAGCAACAATGTAGCAAAGAGAAGAGTTGCATTTGAGTGTTCAAAAAGTCGTTCACTTGACCTTTCAATCAGAGGTACATCATAAATACCGTCACTGCTATCTCCACCATCATCATCTGACTCACCATACAAGTCTTGGAGCATTTGATCTGTCCCATCATTAATGTGAACTGTCTCATTACTGTCATCGTGATCTACCTCCATGGGATCATTAAAATTACCTTCATCATTTGCTTCATGTTCTTCACCTTGTACAACATCATTTCCAATACTAATATTTGCTGCAATATTCTCTTGTATTGGTGCAACATCATCTAATCTACTACTATTTTGCTGTGGAAGCTGGTTGATCATCTGCAAAAATTTGGGGGGCAACTGTGCCTTTATGAAAATTACAAACATTAATAATTAAACATTAGTGCGCATATAAAAAATATTAAAAATTTAAAATAATATAAAATTGTACGATATAATCAAAATGAAGATAGATAATTAATTACCATGGGGCGATAGTCATTCGATCCACCATCAATGTGCCCATATTTCCTACAATGCACTCTTGCTGTTGCTATTAAAACTCTAACATTATTTCTCATACAACATTTTTTACAAGGGCAATAAACTCTGCCATCACCCCTTTCACCCTTTTGAATTGTTTTTCCAGCTCCAATGTTTTCTTCCATTGATGCAAATTATCCTATAAAGAAAACAATAAATCTCTCTCAATGGTGTAGAAAAACCAAGACTTGTTGAACTCAATGGGAGCTCAATATATAAGCAAAAAGAAAATAAAAGTGGGCATTTTACAAATTGTGAGCTTTTTACAAAATGTGGGTTTTTTACAAAATTGTGGGCTTTTTACAAATTGTGGGCTTTTTTTATTCTTAATGCATTTTCTGTAGAATACTAAACAGATTTGTCCAAAATTTCAGATGCAAACTGTAGTCTCTACTACTTTTGGAAAATTGGAGGTTTATAAAAGATAAACTGCGAACAGAATTGTACCACTATGATAAGAAGCTGTCAGAAGCATTCCTTCTGCTTCACAAACGTGGAACTACCTTAAGAATGCTTATGGTTGATATAAATATTAGAGCATGGTAGTTAAATGTAGTAGTTATGCTAAAATACTGAATAACATCTTGAGAGTGCTCTTCAGATACTGTACGAATGCACCAAATTAAGGTTGTACCATTACTAAAGATAAATGGCCAAAAATAGTCAATTTTGATATCGTGAAGTTATGTCTTTCTCGGTAGAAAACTGGGGATAGGATGGCAAATATGAGAGAACTAAGCTCCAAGGACTAAAAAACCAAGGCCAACATAGTTCTGCCTTGAATCAGAGACAAAACAAAGCTGCCAAAAAAAGTGTTTCAGAGCACCCATTGAAGCTCCTATATATAGGAGAGTCAACATTTTCCTATTGAACAAGTTTGTATAGTCAAAGCCACAACAAGATCAGATAGCCACGATCCTAAATGAGAACCAGAGCCAAAGCTAAGACAGATCCACGTTTAGCAGAACAAGACAGCCATAGCAAAGGATTTGACCACAGAACCAGATCATGAGAGATAGCAAGATTCTTGCTTCCACTGTGGAAATGTAGAAACTGTACAAGGGTTTTTCTTCCAGCAGATTTCATTGTGACAGTAATTGCTATGGTGTTGTAAGCGCTCATTAGTAGAATCTTAAAGCCATTCCGGAATTCTTTTAACCTAGAGAGGGTTTTCTGTGGTTATAAATCCTCATGTTCAAATTCCATTGTCGATTGGTTGTGTTTGATATTATGGTTTTACTGTCCGCAGTTGAATTTTCGCACAGAAAATTATCAGTCTAAAGAGGAGCAATTTTGCGATGTTTTTTTTGCTTCCTATTGTGAAGTATTTCGCTCAGAACTCTACTCGTTGTAACAGAGGTCTTGGGCATAGAACAGGGGACTTGGGTTTTTTGGAATCAAACTTCAGGTTAAGATGCTCATCCGAAGAATGGCACAGTGAGCCTTAGCATGGAGTTGGGAGTACCAATTTGAAGTGCAGGTAGGGCATTGTACAATAGACCAGTTAGATTTCTGGACCCTAATACAAAAGTTTCTTCTTCTTTCAAAACGTGTTTCTCTTTTTCTGTAACCAATGTGGGTCCTGTTCTTGTTTCAATTGGGGATGGATGAGCATTTGTTATTGCTCCAGATGATCACACTCTGGGTAGCCCTGGAGGCTATTTGGGGGTGATGAGTCCAATAGGTCTCAATGAACTGTTGCCCTCGCTGGGGAATACTATTGCAGTGGAATTTGATACTATCTTGGATGTTGAATTCCACGATCCTAATGGAAACCAGTACCTTCAGCTCCAATACCTGTTCACAAAAGAGGGTGCCATAGTCATTCATGCGTGCAGAGAGGGTGAATTGCAGGCATTGCAACAGGAGGTGTTGTTGTTGTTGTTGAATTTTAAATTCAACTACAGCAACGCTACATGAATTTCCGTGGAGAAAACACATGAAATCGCGTTGATTTTGAAGCTTACGTCAGCAAGCAAAATCCGGACCCGAAATTTTACAGGGTGGATTTAATTTGAATTTCGCGTCACACATTGGGCCTACGTCAGTGTTCGATTTTGGAACGCGAAAAGCTTTTTTCAAAAGGAGTTTTATTTACTTTTTGAAATCCGTAAAGGTTCATAAAGTTTTTAAAAGACCTTCGGTAAATTTTTTTTACTAATAATAATATATATTATAAATATTTTTAATATTTATAATATATATAAATAATGTTTTATTTTTAAGAGTGCAAGCTTCTGTGATCCATAACATATTAGATTAAAAATATTTCGGGAAATCACATGAGAATTTTAGGACCAAAAACGCGTTTCGAACTACCAACTGTAGTTCATCATCAGGATAATGAAGAATGGCTGATCAGACACACCTATTTATACCATGAGGAGAGAAGCAACGGTCAAATCCAAGGACGGTTAAAATCAAAATTAACTAGTCAAAAATAAAAATAGAAATAAAAACAGAAAACATAACAAACCCACCCCTAAAAATACTAGTCAAAACTAAAAATAATATAAAACCAAAAACAAAAACTAAAATGACCCCAAAATATAAATAAATAAATAGATAAAAATAAAATAAAAACATAAATCCAATAAAAGTCAAAGTCCTCATAAACGAAATTAATCTATAAAACAATAACGTTCAATTACGTTCAATTAGGATAAAAATAAATAAATAATTAATTAAATTAAATATAAAATAAAATAATAAATATAAAAGAATAAATAAATAAAATAATCAATAAGTAAACTAATAAATAAAATACTGACAAATACATAAAATAAACAAATAACTAATTAAATAATTGAATTAAATATTATATAAAATAAAATAAATAAATAAATAAAAATAAGTAAACAAATAAATAAATTACCAAAAATAAAATCCTAATATTTTCATATGATTTCCCGAAAGATTTTTAATCTAATATGTTTTATTTTTAAATGAAATGTTCTGGAAAGTTTAAAGGCCCGAAAGCCAAAACAAAAAAGAGGGCCGTGGCTGTAATTTTTATTTTACAGTGTAATCTTTTTTTTTTAAAAGACAACAGTTTCATTGCACAGCAGTGCGGAAAGGAAGAAAGAACAACGTTGCCACAAATTCAATTTGCCATCAATGCCAATTGTAAGCGGTGCTGACAGAAGTTAATGGAGACCATTAATGTTTTTCCAAGCGGTGAATTTTGTGGTTGAATGTCAGTTAATGGCATTAATTGAATCTGGGATATTTTGTTAATATACAGAGGCAGAGAGCTGTAATTTTTTTTAATTATTACACACAACAGAGTATATTTTTCAAACAGAGACAGAAAAACAGAGTGTTTTATGTTTTACACAGCAGTGTGAAATATTTTGTAACAGCAGTGAATGATAGAGTGATATTTCTGAACTGTGTTTGCAGCAGTCAGATTTTGTTTTGTAATCCCTCTTTTGAGGAAGAATCTGTAACAGCAGTTTTTTTTAATAGAATTTTTTTTATGTGAAACTCTGTCACTGTTGAATGAAATTTTAAATGTTTTCTCTGTGTTAAGCAAGGCAGTTTTATTATTTTGGAATTCAGCAAAATTCCAACATGGTATCAGAGCCAATCCAGGCTATTTGAAGGTCAAATAAGCTGAAGGAAACGAATTCTTTATTGCAGCAGCTTCTCCAGCAGTGTGAAGACTCAGCCATAAAGGATTTAAGGTATTTCTCTATATAGTTTTGTGTTACTGTTGCAGTACAGTTGGTTAGTTTTAAACACACAGTCAAGTGTTTTTATCATAGTTAAGAGTGCAGAATGGCTGGAGCCAGCACATGTATGGGTATGGGAAATATCCATCTCCCAATGTTTAATGGGAAAAATTATGACTACTGGTCAATAACTATGAAGGCATTATTTGTCTCCCAAGACTTATGGGAATTAGTTGAGGATGGCTTTGAAGAGCCAACAAATGAAGTGGAGTTTCTTCTTTTAACTCAGGCAGAAAGAGAGATTCTGAAGAGCAATAGGAAGAAAGATGCCAAGGCTCTTTTCTTCTTATATCAAGCTGTGCATGAGAGTGTGTTTCCAAGGATAGCAGCAGCCAAGAAATCCAGTGAAGCATGGGAAACTCTCAAGACAGCTTATCAGGGTATGGAGAAAGTGAAGACAGCTTATCAGGGTATGGAGAAAGTGAAGACAGAAAAACTTCAGTTGTTGAGGAGAGACTTTGAGACTCTCTGTATGAAGGAGTCAGATAACATTGACTCATTCTTCACTCATGTGATTGGAATGGTCACACAAATAATATCTCACGGAGATACTCTTGAAGATAAAAGGATTGTGGAAAAACTCTTGAGAAGTTTACCCTCAAGATTCGATGTGATTGTCACCACCATAGAGGAGACTAGGGATCTCACAAATTTTTCAGTGGATGAACTACATGCATCACTGATGACCCATGAACAGAGACTGGGTAGGAGTGAAAACTCATCTCTTGAGCAAGCCTTTAAGACCCAGATGTCTTTCAGAAGAGGAAGAGGGCAAGGCAGAGGAAACAAGAGAGGAAGAGGCAGAAGCCAAAACAGAGGTGGAAGGAACAGTCTAGCAAATGCTCAAGGAAGGGGCAACAATCCAAATCAGCATCAAGGCCAAGGCAGCAGCCAACAGAATGGTCAGCAGGCTGCACAAGGACAAAGGTATGACAAATCCAATGTCCAATGTTACCATTGTAAAAAATATGGTCATTATGCTAATGAATGTAGAAAGAAGAAGCAGAATGATATGAGAAGTGACACTAGTGCCAATTTCACAAAAGAAAATAGCAGTCAAAGTAATTTGTTTTTAGCTTGTAATATGGCTGAAGAAAAGAGTGAAGACTTATGGTTTCTAGACTCCGGTTGTAGTAACCATATGACAGGAAACTTAGCAATGTTTTCTATGTTAGATAAAAGTGTGCAGTCACAAGTCACACTAGGAACTGATAGCAAAGTTTCTGTTATGGGAAAAGGAGATATAAATGTTTTAACAAGATTAGGTGCAAAGAAAACCATAGCAGATGTTTATTATGTTCCAGGAATGAAGTGTAATCTCTTAAGTGTTGGACAGCTTGTCCATAAGGGATATAATGTTTTCTTTGATAATGATGTTTTTACCATCATGGATAAACCACCCAGCAAACAGTGTATTGCTGAAGTGAAGATGACAAGGAACAGGATGTTCCCTCTCAGGATGAGAGCAGACTTGAAGAATGGTGAAGAGAAAGCAGCAGTTGCACAAGAGACATTCCAAAGCGAACCAAAGGATGATAATTGGTTATGGCACTTGAGATTTGGTCATCTCAACTTTGGAGGTCTTAATCTGTTGAACAGAAAAGGGATGGTAAGTGGTTTACCATTGATAGAGAAACCGGACAGCCTTTGTGAAGGTTGTATTCTTGGGAAACAACACAGAAAGTTTTTCTTTCCGGGAAAAGCATAAGGGCAAAAGCACCCTTAGAACTTGTCCACTCAGATGTATGTGGACCGATGCAAACTCCATCGCTTGCTAGCAGCCACTATATCTTAACATTCATAGATGATTTTACAAGAAAAACTTGGGTTTACTTTTTGAAAAAGAAAAGTGAAGTGTTTGAAAAATTTTGCAATTTCAAATCACTTGTTGAGAATCAGAGTGGGCTGCATATCAAAGTCTTAAGGACTGATAGAGGAGGTGAGTATATATCTAAAGATTTTCTACGGTTTTGTAGAGAAAATGGTATTCAAAAGCAGTTTACAACTAGATATACTCCACAGCAAAATGGAGTAGCCGAAAGGAAGAACCGAACCATAATGGACATGGCGAGGAGTATGCTTAAGGCAAAGCATTTGCCTAATGATTATTGGGCTGAAGCTGTACATTATATTTTGAACAGGTGCCCTACAAAAGCTGTTATGAACAAAGTGCCGGAAGAGGCATGGAGTGGCACCAAAGTGTCACACATATGAAGGTTTTTGGATGTGTGGCTTATGCACATATTCCGGATCAGCTAAGGAAGAATTGTAACAGCAGTTTTTTTATACATGGAATATAAATTTTTCTGAGTTGAAACTCTGTCTGTGAATGAAATTTTAAAAAAAATTTCTCTGTGTTAAGAAGGGGAGTTTTATTCTCCAATTATGTTCTGGAATTTGTAAAATTCCAACAGTTGTTGCATTGGCCACTAGATTGTTTGTCTGGTTCTGTTACAAGCACAGAGTATTGAAAAGGACAGACAAATTTAGTTCAGATATTGTGAAATTGCCTCGGAAATTCACCTACAAAGAGCTCAGCAATGCTACGAAAGACTTTTTTTGAATGTGATTGATAATCGATAATTGCAAGCAAGGGTAATCCCCTTGTGAAACCCAAATTTCTGAGCATTTTCTAAAACCTGATGACGAAGACATTGTAATGAACAAGCGCCTAGGTCCATATTACATCCAAATCTACCAAGCACCAAGATCTATAAAAAAAAATCCACAGTATCTGCGAACTAAGAAGAAGAGGCAGAAAATGTGTTCTGCTTACCTGTTCGAATAGTGGTTGGGGTTTACCACGGCAAAAATTTGACAGAGCCCATGTACAATTTCGTATCATTGAAATTTTGGCAGTATCATTCAACTGGGCAAGCACCTGCCTCGGAGCTCCATGACTGAGGGCAAGATCCCTAAATGTTGCAGAGTCTCCAGCAATATTTCCCAAAGCCAAAACAGCCTTACACGAACACCAGTTGAACTCAAAGTTTCCCAAACAGCCTTACACGAACACCAGTTGAACTCAAAGTTGGGTAGTAGTTTTTTAAATCAAATTCCAAAATTACAGACGTATAAAGATAGTTGGGAAGAATAATTTTATGCCCTCTAAAATGAACGTGCTACCTGTTCTCGAACATTATCATTCCCAGAGGCAAGAAGTTCCACAAATATAGGCAGTGCCCCGTAATCAATCACAACCTTTGTATTCTCCAAAAAAACCCAAATAGGGTCAACCCTACTACAGGAGGAAGGGCCTGCAGTAAGAACTTACCATTTTGCAAGAACTGAGGGCGAATGCTGCTCTGCAAGAGCTGAGGGCGAATGCTGAGGGCGAATGCTGAGAGCAAATGCTGTTCTGCAAGAGCTGAGGGCGAATGCGCGCGTGATATCAGACATTAATGTAGTTTTTTAAAAAATCATTTTTATGTAGCCCGCATTTGAATTTTCTGTTTTCCTTATTTTATTGGGCTGCACTGGATAAAATTGAATATGAATAGTGAGTTAATTGTAAAATCAATGGGCCAAGGCCATACATCAACATTCACCATAGTGGGGAATTATAAAAGCATGGATATTCATGCAAGTATAGTTATTAATGTAAGATCTAGCATCAACTGAAATTCACGTGAAAAAGTACATGAAAAATGTACAATCATCCATTGGAGAGGTAATCTATAATTAGCCAGTAAGACTCTTGGCTATGCCTTGAGATTAAACTAATTCTCAATATTTTTGAATAATCATCCATTGGAATTTAGTAGGAAAACCATAGTAAATCATTGTCCAATGGCCATGCAAAAATCGGGTGAAGTTGGTGGTGTTTAACGTCATGGGATGGGGGAGGGGAAGCCACCGGCCCACCCGCAAGAGTGCTGTCATTCAGTTCTTAATGTCGACTGATCGGCGTTTAATGCCATTTACTCGCTCGAATAAACCGTAGTCCCGCTCCTCGATACACATTCGCATGCCGCGACATTACTCAGCCTCCAGTTCATATTTATGGTGGTTTATTGCAGTCGGTTCACAGTTGCAAGTAGACTGGGTTGTTATTATGGAACGTCCCTCTGGTCTGAACAGAATTCCCCCGCCTGTGAATCTGTGGTGCGCTCCAGGAGCAGGGCTTTCTAATGTTCGCACTATAACTGGTAAGAGGAGCTGTCTCAATTGTTGTTTGGATTTTGGAGAAAATCTCCACTTCTGCCACGCTGGTTCCTGCAAGCTTGCTTCTTTCGCCCTGTTGCCCCTCTCGCCTCAGTCTTCTGTCCATATTTTGCCTCCCTGCCCTGCTGTCTCGAGTGCGACTATGCCGCGCCTCAGGCAGAGAATGCGCTGCCGAAGAGGCTCCACGAGGCGCCAAATTCGACGCTCTCCCTCCACCTCTGGCACCTCCTCTGCGTCTATCTCCCACTCTGACAGTCAACCTAGAGGGCTCCTTCTCCGCTCGGGCCGTCGCCTTGCTTCCCCCACTCCTTCCGCTCCTCCTGCTCAAACCCACACCGCGCATTTTTCCTTTAACAACACTCTCAATCAACCCAGGGTGACTGCCTCAATTACGGTCGTCTTTCGTGAAGAGCCTCAGGAAATTGTTCCCAGTTCTCGCCCGGCGGAATGCAGCCTCTCGGCGGCTCAGGATTCGGCGCAGTTTTTTGGGCTGAAGCAACCTGATAGTGCGAACGTGCAGGGTCAGATGGGCAAGGCCACGCAGGACCAGGCGAACAAGGAAGCGGTGGGTCAACCTACCGAGCGGCAGGACGCAGTGCAAGCGAGCGAGGCGCAGATTACTCCTCCTCCTCGCGGGAAGGTGATCCATTCTGTTGCTGACCTGTATAATTCTGACGGGGAACCAGATGAATTCTGGTGCAGAGTTGTCTACGAACCTGATCCTGATGAATAGTTCCTCCTCTTCACTCTGGTTTTTTGCTCTATTTCTTCCCATTCTCACGGGCCTGTTCATGTGTTTCCTGCTGTCTCTGAAAATGCATCTGTTTTTTTTGCTTCGATATGGTCTCCAGTACTACAATTCTCTGGTTCCCCTGCGCGGGATTTTTCAAATGAACTGTTTCAGACTGGTTTCCCTCTTGCAGGGCAGTCTTCAAACTATGGTTTTTTGTTTCAAATGCCACAACACTCGGCAATGATCAGGCTTCGATCCGCTGTACTGTACTCCTTTTGTTAATATAATTACTTTTACTTAGAAAAAAAAAAAAACTTTCATACATGAGAAAATAGATACTGACAAATGGTACATCATGGCCTGATTAATTTCGCTCAGCAATTTCAAATGGTATAACATTTAGTCAACAGTAATCATCAATTTCTGCACACATAGACTAATTTCTCTGGAAGCCTCAGATTTCTTTGGCTTGTTATTCTTATAACTACATAGACATAATTAATAGAGAGATTGAGGACAAAAAAAAATCTAGGGCTTAGTCTCCACTACTCAACATGTTTTGTGAGAAATAATACATAGATTGATTTCTCTGAGTGCCTTAGCGTTCTTGGGCTCATTTTTTTAATCACAACAACAATAAAAAATGCACTGAGGATTTGTTCTTAGTCCGATTATGCAATTTTTATAAGACAGATTATGCAATATTAATAATAAACATAAATTTATTGCAATTTAGGGAAAGCTCGTTCATGTTTTTTTTCTTTATATTGGAAGGTTTACTTGATTTTTGAAGTAATTTTTAGTAGATCATAGTGTTGGAATATTTAAAATTCCGGAACAGAAAATATAAAAAAAAAATTCTTCACTGGAAACAGAGTTTTCACTGTAAAAACTATTTCATTAAACTTCAAAACTTTGGTTACAAAATCTCCTCTGACTCGGGGAATAAAAAAACTTTGACTGCTTCAAAACACAGTTCAACACAAAACTCACACTCTAAAATTTCACTCTATCTGTGCATTTACAACTCACTGCTTTGAATTGTGCATATGATGTATATATGTAAAACATATATATATATGGACCTGTATGCACGACATTTTTAAAACAAACATTAAAGAACTTTGACCAGCGGACGTCAACCAAAAATTAAATTCTCCTTCAATCAATTTCGGGTGCCAAAAAAATTTGCTGACGTCATCAAAAATGTGACGCGAAATTTCTATTCAATCTGCTTTATGAATTTTTCGCGTCCGATTTTTGGCACTCGTGTGGACGGCTGAGTGTGATGCGAAATTTCTATTAAATCCGCCTCAGTCAGATTTCAAATCCGGAAATTTCAATTTCAGGTGCCAAAAAAATTTGCTTGACGTCATCAAAAATGTGACGCAATAAGTTGTATGACAATTGTTATGGCAGATATAAGATGTGTATTATGGCTTATATTTCAATTTTTCTAGCATGCATGTGCGGTCCATATAGTGACTACAATTACCAATATATTTCAGTGAAGATGTCAAGATGATCTCTCATTAAGTCCTAATTACTTAAAGCATCATTAATTAGCTTTCCATAAGTTGTATGACAATTGTTATGGCAGATATAAGATGTGTATTATAGCTTATATTTCAATTTTTCTAGCATGCATGTGCGGTCCATATAGTGACTACAATTACCAATATATTTCAGTGAAGATGTGAAGATGATCTCTCATTAAGTCCTAATTACTTAAAGCATCATTAATTAGCTTTCCATAAGTTGTATGACAATTGTTATGGCAGATATAAGATGTGTATTATAGCTTATATTTCAATTTTTCTAGCAGGCATGTGCGGTCCATATAGTGACTACAATTACCAATATATTTCAGTGAAGATGTGAAGATGATCTCTCATTAAGTCCTAATTACTTAAAGCATCATTAATTAGCTTTCCATCAGTTGTATGACAATTGTTATGGCAGATATAAGATGTGTATTATAGCTTATATTTCAATTTTTCTAGCATGCATGTGCGGTCCATATAGTGACTACAATTACCAATATATTTCAGTGAAGATGTGAAGATGATCTCTCATTAAGTCCTAATTACTTAAAGCATAATTAATTAGCTTTCCATAAGTTGTATGACAATTGTTATGGCAGATATAAGATGTGTATTATCGCTTATATTTCAATTTTTCTAGCATGCATGTGCGGTCCATATAGTGACTACAATTACCAATATATTTCAGTGAAGATGTGAAGATGATCTCTCATTAAGTCCTAATTACTTAAAGCATCATTAATTAGCTTTACATAAGTTGTATGACAATTGTTATGGCAGATATAAGATGTGTATTATAGCTTATATTTCAATTTTTCTAGCATGCATGTGCGGTCCATATAGTGACTACAATTACCAATATATTTCAGTGAAGATGTGAAGATGATCTCTCATTAAGTCCTAATTACTTAAAGAATCATTAATTAGCTTTCCAAATATGGCACAATGAGTCACACTCTTAGATTTATTTAATTACTCATCAAGTGTCGCTACAACATATATATGATCACCATTACCATAGAAATGGGACATGTGACCATCATTTTGGTTTCGCCAATGACATTCCACATCATGAGCATTGTTTAGGGTTGATTGTGTTTATTTTTTTTAAACAAATCATTTATACATTTTATGGAAATTATAGACACAATTTATAATCACATTACAAGATCATGATGTATGGATATTCCTTATCATTTCTTAGATACTCAAAACTTACCAACACCTAATAGATTGATATACACATCATATATAATTTACCCCTAGAATGCCACATGTATCCTAAAACAAATTAGTTGTATGGAAATTGTTATGGTGCATATATAATGTGTATTACAGTTTATCTTATAATTTTGTTGAAGTAGCATACAACAATTTACATAGTGATATGAGAACCACTCTCTAGAGTATACATCGATTTTGTACACATGGCTTTTTAGTTGATTTTTAAGATATATCATTGGTGATGCTCACATGATTATATAATGAACCATTAAGTTGAACTATGAAATTATTCCTCACAACACACACATATTGATGAATTAATAATTTTTCTCATACAATTTTTTAATCTATTTTGAAAATAAAAATAAAAATTATATATAATTATTTCTACAAAGAACAAGAGAGAGTTACTTACCATATCTTCGTAAAACATATAATAGAGAGGTTTGGAGGAAGCCGTCTAACGACGCTTTGGGGCATAGTGTCGGAATTGCGACACTTTTCCTAAGTGTCGGTATTGCGACACATTTCTCTAAAGGTCGGTATAGCGACGGTTTCCCAAGATCAATGACCCAAAGTGAACCCGATAACTTACCTTTCACCTTTTCGGTAAGCGTCTCTCTTACTGACGTTTTGAACGATTTCCATTTTCGTCGGTCTTGTGACACTTTTGCAATAGTATCGCACTGAACCCGATAACTAACCGATTTTCCCCGCACCTTTCCTTTTCATTGTGGCCGTTCGCTCGTTGAATCCAGATCCGACGGCGCTAATACATTTCCACGCTCATAAAGTAATCGTTTGATGTTTTGGCAAAGCCGCGCGAAATGGGTGGTTTTTCCAAACCACCCGCGCTTACGTGTCGCCACCACGTTGTATCGCATTCGAAAAGCTAGTTTCCGCTTACCACCATTTACCCTCACGAATACCACTGGCGGTATTCCCTAAACCTCACCCGTTTAACCCGAGTTTAATGTCATTTAAATATGGTTATACCATCGAAGGATAACATTAAAATTATTATTTGCATTCAAATTTTCACCTTTTCGCTTTAAACTTGTAAAAACATTGCATAACCGTTTTCCTCAAAATCACGCCGTTTGAACCCTGAGAAACTTTGCAGAGCCATTTTCAACCTACCAGTACCATTTTTCGACGCCCATTGCCCCGAATTTCCATTACAAAGTACTACATTGTCCTCTGCGAAGCCATTTTCAAAAAATTGAAGACTGAGCACCTCTGCAACGTCTTCAACCGAATTCCGCTGGTTCTCCAGGTACTTTTATTCGAAGTTGCCCTCGGAGATTTCAAAATTCCTGTCGATTTCAAATAATTACCAAAGTTACTGCAAAAAAGTGTCCATTTTTCATGGAAAACTCTGTCAAAATTTCCCTGGAATCCCTAATTGCCCTTTCTCGCAGTTTTTTCCATACCCTGGTCCGTTTTGCTGTTGAAATCGATTTTAAATACACGTCCCGAGCTTTAAATTCCTTGCATTTCCTAAAAACCCTGCTCATAAACCCCATTTTCAGTAGAAATTCGCCAAGAAATCCCTGTTTCTCGTAAAGGAACTTAGCAAACCGTTTAAGCTTTCTTCGTTCATTATTAAAAATGACCAAGAAGCAGGTAACCCCCAAGAATGGAGGCCCAAAATCTGAAAAGAAGTCTTCTGCAAAGTTTCCTCAGCTTATGTCCTTCAAAATCGACAAACCAACTCCTGCACTCACGGCTGATTCTATAGAAGTGGTTAGACCAGTCCAGCCTCCAGTCATTTCTCCAGAGAAGAGCCCTTTAGTTGATCAGGACTGTCTAATAATAGACCCTAATGTAGAATTTAACGCGCTTGATGTCTATAATTGGTGCTATGGCAAATCAGTGGAAAAGGGTGACAAAGATATTCCAATTTGGGAATCCAATCTGCCTAGATATATTGTCCCTCTCACTCATTATGTTCCTGACTTTATCATATTATGCCAAGCCTATTATACGCCAGAAAAAAGATGTATTGTAAACAAAGAAAAAGAAACCCTGTTTTACATCACTGAAGAGTCGATAAATTCCATGCCGCAAATGAATCATGACCCCGATTCTGCTACCCTAACAAGAGAAGATTTAACCCAACTATATCTTGACTTGGATTTCAATGCTAGATTCAAAATATACCAGACTTTTTGTCCAAATCAAGTTGATATTCCTAAGTTAGATCCTCCTTTCGACACCGTTGATTTCCCAGATGAAACTAGACAGATTGTCTCAATGCTCTCCTACATACTAGGATACGCCAGTGATGAATTCACTGATGTGGCTATCCTAGGTTTTCTGTCAACTCTAAACCCTGGTCAATCACCATCCATGCAGTTCAATTTTGCTAGATGTATTGCTGATAATATGCATTATCAGTTATCCAAATTATCAGAAGAAGGAGTTTTCAGATACTCCTCTTATCTACTACACCTCTTCCTATATTATCAAACATATAAGTTTCCAATTGAATGTCAGAAAGTGGATGCAGAAGGAAAAGTTCTATTAGTAGTATTTTGGTCATCTATTCTAAGGAAATGGAACAAAGAGTATAGTTTTACAGATTTCAATGACTCATTTATAGCCCCTGCTATGTATCTCTTGGAAAAATAGCAGATCCCTAGGATCAATGATGAGACAAGAAGAATTCTGCAGTTATCAGAGAGCTACAAAATTGGAGATTGGTATTTATATCAAAATCATACAGAAATCAGAGTGTATGGCTCATCCCTGGCCCCATATAAGTTACCCAAATTTGTAACTACAAGAATATTTTCTTTAGAATATCTGAGACAACTATTGAATGTAGATGAAATCCACTTCATAGCTTACAAGAAAAAGACCCAATTTAAGCTGAAAAATCAAATTGGGCCATTCATTGTGAATATCAGAGAAGCTGCCAATGAGATAAATGTCAAACTTAAAGAGTATAAGTTCCCATGTAGTTTTACATGGAAGTATGACCCACAAGGTATTTTGAGTGCAGCAAGGGTAAAATGTAAGTTGCTTGTTTACTTGCATGATCCTAAGCCCCATATTGAAAGATATGTAAATAAAATTGAATGGGAGCCAAACACCCTATCTGATGATGATTCACAGGCAGTACAGGTAATACAGGTAGACAGTGGCAAAGGCAAACAGATTGAACAGACAGTACAGGTGGCTTCTACAAGCAAAGATATTTATAATGTACATAAAAAAGACAGAGAAGGAGATAGTTTCATAGCTGAGACTATTGAGGACATAAAATTCAGAACTCCTTATAGTAAAAGAAGCAAGTCAACAGAAGAAGAAAAGGATAAGGCTATAAATATTGATATAAATGATGAAGCAACAACAATAGTCACTCAAACATTAGAAGAGCTTCAAAATGTAAAAATTGGAACACAACAAAAAGATACAGTCATGAAGGAAAACTAGGCTACTGTCAATTTGCCTCCTTCTTCTCACGAAACTGACAATACAGACTCAGAGATTCAGATCAGATTCAGACAGATTAAAGAGAAGAATGAAGAGCTCAAGAATCAAGCTCATTCTAGATTTCTTAAAGAAAAGCCTGGAAACAAAGACAGGATTCTTTCAGCATTTGATTATTCATCCAATAAATTGGTAATGTCATTATTGAAGCCTACAGTGGCTGAGCCAAAATCAGTGGCAGATTATTCCAAAACAGATCTTGAACTAGATGCAGATGCCATTCATGAATTAGATCAAATTGAATTTCATAGGAGCAATATTGAAATGCTATATTCCAAAATTGTCAGTAAAACTATGAAATCAATTAGGCTTGAGAAAACAGTGCTCAACCTCAAAAATCAAATGAGGTTGGACAAAGCCTCACTGTATGCTAATAATTTAAGAATAAAAGCACTAGAAGATATAGTGATTGAAGCAGGGGGTGACCCAGCCAACATTGACGGGGCAAAAGTCTTAATTAAACAAAAAAATGAGGATATAGTTGCTCTTAGAAAACAGTTGAAGTTGCCTCAGAGTGAAAACTCTCAAGCAAAAGAAATTCTACAGCAAAAAACAGAGAATGATGATTTAAAGGAGCTTGTACATGAAATGTCAGGTCAGATAAAAACAATGGAAAGTCAAATGGAAGCTCTAATGAAAGAGAATGAAGAACTAAGAAAAGCACAACCAATGGTCATTCCTACAATGATCCCCACTGTAAACACTGCTATACCATCTACTTTGGCAGAACACTTGGCACCGAAGGGAGTACTGCCAACTGCAGTGCCAATTACTTCTCTAATCTCTGCCTCTTCTTCTTCATCCTCACAGAGGACCACACCACAAGACCAAGATAAAGAGATTCTTAGTTTGAGAGGCACTATTAAAAATTTGGAAAAATCCAAAAATGATGCCTTGACTACTTCTAGAGGACATGAGCAAAGGGCTGATCGACTACAAGAACAGGTAAAGATTCTGCAAGCACAAGTAAATCTTACAGATCAAGTGGCCTTTATAAAAATTCATTTATGGACCAAAATTATTTATGGCATTCATTCTCAATGGCCTTCAATTCGGATAATTTATGAACAGAGGGAGTTACTTCAAGTTGCTAGTGCAGAGATTGACAAGACTAAGAGGGAAATTGACAAAAAACCAGCCCAAGCAATCCAACTCATAGCTTTTTTAAACAGTAAGACCAGGGAAGAGTTGGAAGAATTGAAAATTGTTGATAGAACAAAAACCATTCTTCAAATCAAAAAGGTCCTGAACAAAAGAAACATAATGAGTACTCTAGAGGACCGGTGTAAAGACATGAATTTATCCATCTCAAGATTTTTAGCCAAATACAAAACATTGTCAGAAGCAGGTTTGCCTGATATTCACGCATTGAATGAAAAGTTAATGCCTCAGAAAGATTATGATCTAAAAATCAGAAATCATGCAAAAGAGCAAGCCAGACAACAACTGCCTCAAGGATCACCAACAGGAAAAATACTTCTTCAATATTTTGAAAATCTGTTCTTTTTAGATAATGAGATCAGGCATATGTTCACTATCAAGCCTAAATTTGCCAAGTATACAGAGGCAGATGAAAGTTACAGAAAATTGAAGACTATGAAGATCCCCTCTGCAGAAAAGTGGCAAGAATTCACAGATTTGCTGTGAATTTAATGGATAAAAAACAGGAAATTCTTTCCTATTTTTGATTAAAACATCATCTCAATTCCTGAGATATTTTTTAAACATTTTTTTGTATAAATACTTAACAATTCAAAGTATTCAGTGTGAATAAAATTTCTCAAGACAACTATAGTTCGTGCTCTCTACTTGGCATTTTAATGTTTTCTACTTTGTTCGTGCTCTCTACTTGGCCATTGGCTTGTGGGTGATATGGAGTTGTAATTTTGTGCTGAATGTGGTAGTTTTGCAATGTTTCAGCTAATTTATTACCTACAAATTTTGGTCCTCCATCTGTGATTATGTCCCTTGGGAGACCATAGCGCACAAAGATTTGGAAAAGAAACTGTACTACAGAGTCCTCTGTAGCTTTTGAAAGTGCCTCTGCTTTGACCCACTTAGTGACATATTCGGTTGCAACCAGGATGTATGTTTTTTGGTTTGAGGGAGGACTAATAGGGCCAACAAAATGAAGTGCCCAACATTCAAATGGTTCAATCACTAGTTGAGGGTTCAAAGGAATTTCATCAGACTGCCCAGGGTGTCCTTCCCTTTGGCAGCTATCACAGGCCTGCACGAATTTTTTGGCATCCTTAAAGATGGTAGGCCAGTAATAGCCTGTTCGTAAAACCTTATGGGCAGTTCTACGGTTCCCAGTTAGATCCCCTTCTTCAATCTTCTTATCTGTAGCTTAAGGATTCTTAAGTGCTCTTTTGCTCAGATTCCATCCACTCCATCAAATCAAGCCTATACATAGCCTTAGAAGGTCACCTATCTTGCCCTTAGCACATTTGCATCTCTGAGCCTTATTTCTTAGTTCTGCTTGCCTAAAGAGTTGACTCCATTGCCCAATATTTTGGTAGATCCTTCTCGTTTACCTTGAAATCTCTTTATTCCCACCAATCTTTTAAAATCAAACCCAAATACACAATCATAGCTAGCCTAATATCTGTTACTAAAACAAAGCTAAATCATACGGAGAGATCCCTCTCTAGAGTTCAAGAAGGCTAGATCTTGAATTCCCAAAGCGGTTCTTGGTTACCCTTGGTGTTCTTAACTACAAAAATCCCTATCCCACAACCTGAGAATTACTAGGGTGATAACAGGCCTTGGGGGTATTATGATCCTTGAAGGAAACTCCCACAACTAGAAGAGTTGACAGAGAAAATTAGATCGAGTACAAAGGTGTGGCAGGTGGGTTTTACCCTGTACCAATTGTTATGGTGCATATATGATGTGTATTACAGTTTATCTTATAATTTTGTTGAAGTAGCATACAAAAATTTACATAGTGATATGAGAACCACTCTCTAGAGTATACATCGATTTTGTACACATGGCTTTTCAGTTGCTTTTTAAGATATATCATTGGTGATGATCACATGATTATATAATGAACCATTAAGTTTAACTATATAATTATTCCTCACAACACATACACACAAAGCATCGCTATTGCGCCGGATGCCTCCAAACGTCGCAATTGCAACTTAGACATTGTGTTACAATTGCGACGTTTGGACGCATCTGTCGCAATAGCGACCCCGTGGAGAATAGGGTCGCCATAGCGACGTCTTCCTTCAGACCTCTCCACTGCGACACTTTGTCTAAGTGTCGGTATTACGACTAATCTCTCTAATCGTCGGTATAGCGACGACTTCGGGTGAGATTGAAAAAATTTGCGACAGGGTTTAGGTGTCGGTATTGCGACAGGTTTCTATAGACGTCGGTATAGCGACGGTTGCGGGCGGGATGGAAAAAATTTGGGAAAATTTCCGACATTTGGTCAAAAGCGTCGGAAGCAAGTGTCGGAATTTCCGCCAAATGTAGTAGTTTAGCGACGCTTTGGGCCATGGTGTCGCAATTGCGACGTCTTCCTTCACACGTCGCAGTTGCGACAGATTTTAAACGTCGGTATTGCGACAGTATTCTATAGATGTCGCTATAGCGACGGTTCCGGGCGGGATGGAAAAAATTTGGGAAAATTTCCGACATTTGGTCAAAAGCGTCGGAAGCAAGTGTCGGAATTTCCGCCAAATGTACTAGTTTAGCGACACTTTGGGCCATGGTGTCGCAATTGCGACGTCTTCCTTCAAACATCGCAGTTGCGACAGATTTTAAACGTCGGTATTGCGACAGTATTCTATAGATGTCGCTATAGCGACGGTTCCGGGCGGGATGGAAAAAA